>CM025608.2:20917840-20932051 GCA_014621495.2 Entosphenus tridentatus | reverse complement strand
CTGTCGCCTCGACAGACCTGGTTTCACCTGAAGACGGCTGCTTGCGTTGTGGCCGAAACGTCGTGAGAATTATTTTATTATGTTTTATTATTTTTATTATTTTATTACTTCCCTTCTACGTGACTTTACCGAAAAAACCAAGAAGATGAATTCCTGCAGTCACGAAAGCTTTAAATCGAAATCTACTCTTGTAGTTTACCACTGAGAGATTTTGACTCTCGTCGCCTTCACCTGCTGCTCCACCCACCCCTGCTCTTTTGTCGTATTCATCCTATCTTTCTTATCTTACTCATCTATTAAACTTTGGACCAAACTCACAGATTATGTTTTGACTCTTGTTAGCCAATAAAGCCCCTATCATATGCCCCTACTGTACTTCTTGCTCTGTTTGCCCTGACTCTGCTCCTTCGAGGCTTGAGTTTTAAAGGCCATGTGAAAGAAAATTAAAACTCCCCACACTTGACGTGTTTTGAAATACAAAAGCATGCCATTGGCTTTTTATGGTTTTTGTTATTTTAACTGCGCAGCCTTTGGGCCACAAAATTATATATTATTTTCAAGGCGCTATTCGTTTTCCCTGCGCGTCACGGACGTCAGCGCTCGCGCCTGGTTTTTTTTGTGTGCCACGCCTCCTCGGCCGGCATTGCGTCACGCTGGGCGATCGCCTCTGCTGCGAAGGAGGAGGTGCAGTGCTGCGGTTGCACATCGTTGCATCAACAGGCCTGCGGCGTACATCCCCGAGTAGTGCGACTGTGGCCGCGCGGCCAAAATTACCGATCACGCCGTAAATCTTTCTTCTCTGTGCTGCTTTGACGGAGGTGGAGGAGGACGAGCAAAACGACACGAACTCTCTCCTGAAGCCCTCTCGTCGTGGCCAGCAGACTTCAACGTTTGCATTTAGCTCCTGAACCATCTTGCCATAAGCAAGGATAGGAAATCGTTGTACATGGACAATCGTAAGAACTTCTCACTAAACTGTTATCCACTTCTTCACCCCAGTGGTTATCCAGTGGAAGAACTGGCCCGGCCATGTGCATGTGGAATTTCCACCACTGCAATGAATATGAAGTTTACTCCCCCCCCCCCACCCCCATTGCTTGTTTGAGCAGAAATAATGTTTCACCATGTGACTTTGAATTAGGAAAGACAACATTTAAAGGTCATGAATGTGGTTGTGCGTGTTTGCCAAGTCTTTTTTTTTGTATTGACTTGGTGGCCGGTGTGTTAACTTTGCTCGGGTGATGTTACTACGGACAGATGGGCCTGTTGTCGGAAATACAAACTATGTCTTCTGCAATAATGTCTTCATCAGCAGCAGACGAAACCCAAGCTTGTTAATTACACATTCTGGTGAATCCTTTGGACATTGTAAGTTTGAGTCAACTACAGGTGTGTCGAGTGACGTGTGTCGCTGAAACATTATGGGACAAAAAGAGAGCGCACATTTCAAATATTCATGATGCGCCTTGTGGCATTGGATTAGCTAATACCTACAGCATAATGCACGTAACCTTTTAGAGAACAGGTTCAAACTCAGCCCCTGGTATTTTTGCCGCGAGACGTGATGGATGAAAAAACAGTAGACAGCCTTGCCGTTTAAATGTCCGCCGCGGTTTCCCCGTGGCACCAACGCCCTCAGATCAGCCGCATGGAGTACGTGCACTCGCGCAGCCTCATCTACCGCGACGTCAAGCCCGAGAACTTCCTGGTGGGGCGGCAGGGCACGAGCAAGCACCACAACATCCACATCATCGACTTCGGCCTCGCCAAGGAGTACATCGACCCCGAGACCAAAAAGCACATCCCCTACCGCGAGCACAAGAGCCTCACAGGCACCGCGCGCTACATGAGCATCAACACGCACCTGGGCAAAGGTGAGGGTCCACGTGCACGCGTGCGTGCGTGCCCCTACCTGCTCGTGTGTGTGTGTGTGTGAGCGGGCGAGCGAGCGACTGACTTATTTGACCGACCGTTTATTGCCACGTGGTTGGGTTGTGTCGCCACTTGGCTGGATTGCGCGAAATGTACATCTTACAGGTGCTCGCTAATAGCATCTTAATGGAAAAAAATTGGCGCAAAAACTGCTAGGTGCACTAAGAAGCACGGAGAGGTGCGTTCTTGCATTCATATTGAGAGGCAAAGTGAGAAACACGTGGATTAGAGAACATACAAAAGTTAAAGGTTTCCTGTTGACTGTTGAGAAAAGTAAGTGGGCTTTAGCAGGACATGTGGCAAGAAGGGATTTATGGCAGGTGGTCAAGACTAATGTTGGACTGGCAGTCAACGGAGGGAATGTGCGCAAGGGGACATCACCGTAGACACGGCACCAATAAAATCAGGCAAATGTCAGTGATGAGTGAAATGGGAACATCCCTTGGGCTGACTCATTCAGAGTGTATCTGGTGTGGTGTATAAACGTCAGCACTTGGGAAACAAAGGCAGATGAGTGTAGTGCTGACAACACCACCCCACCCCCTCTTGTGTGTGTCGGTTTATTGGGTGCTTGGTAACAGTCTGTGATGTGTAAGGAGAAACATGATGAACAGTTGATCTTTGTGTGTGTGACTAAAATGTTTACTATATCGCTGAAGGCTGGGAAATATACAGCACTGTTTCTCATTGCTGTATATTTTGTGTTTAAAAACAGCTGACACCAGCGCTGGGTTTTTATGTAAACGGTTTAACTCTTCAAATCCACATTATCCAATTCATCCTAACTTATCACCTTCAACATTTCACCGCCCACTTTTCCCCGCTTGAGTCAAAAGTAAAAATTGAGTAGAATCAGTCGATCGCTGCAGAGGCTCGGTGGGGCCCGACCCAGCGTTAGGCAGCCCGGCACCGCGCCGGCGCAATGTCTTGCTGTCCACGAGCACATTTACAAAAAAACTCGTGGAGACGGCGCCAGCGCAGTTATTAAATCCTAAAATAAGGCCACTCGCGGACTCGAGATGTAACTCGCCAACTCTACACAATGGATGCACGTCAGCAGGCGACAGGCGCAGGTCAGTCGCGGGTTTATTTTTAGAACCTTTTTCGCATTGTTGTACGGACCCTTGAGTGGCTGGCAGAGCGAGCGTGGCCGTGAATAAACACGGGCAGCAGGAATGGACGGCTGCGCACTCACCACCGGGCTTTGATGAAATGCAACAGGAATTGTTTGATAATAGATTCTCCTCCTCCTCCTCCAGTTTGGCTGCAGTAAGGGGGGAGGAGTGGCTTTTATGTCACCACCGGTGGTGTGAGTTTATCGACGAGGGCGGTGGCCAGGTGTTGTGCAATGGGCAAGATTCCGTGGCAAGCGTGAAGCCTGGTGCGGAAGAAGCGGGCCATTTTTGGCTAATATCATACATCGTTCGTGTCGGTGACGTTGGCAGTTAGCACACGTAATGATGCCAAGATTCGTGTATTAAAATTTATTCTTTTGCTCCTGATACGTCCATTGATTATATTCGTTTTGGGGGAGGATCGGGGGCGGGGGAGGTTTTTCATCCAGCAGTGGATTGATCATGACTGATGCTGCTGTTGATGATATGTTGTTTATAATTGATACATGCAGGGTGTCTTAAAATAACTTAATAACCCACAGATGTATTTGAGAATTAGCAATGTGAGCCTCAAGGGAACACAATTTACACTCCACTTTTAATAGTTTTTTTCTGATATCATCTCTTCCCAGATGGTCGCACAATGAATTAGATATTTTTCATCGACTAAATCCACCCACTCAACAGAAGAATTATCTCTGGACATTACATTTTTTTGGGTTATTAAGATTTTTCGAGGACACCTCTCAACTTGTAACCTTGCAGCTCCTACAAAACAAAAACCATCAACACTCGAATCAGATCGTGTTGCTGTGTAATCTCCCACTGCTAGGCTAAGGTCTCCCTCCCCCACCCCAATCCCATTTGCTCCCCTATTATTTCCTTGGCTTTAGTTGCTGCGGTCCAGTTGCAGCCTCCTCCCATTCTCTCTGATTTTCTCGCTGCTGCCGTCTCTTCCGCTGTACAATTTCTCCGCTTCTCTGGCCCCTTCGCATCCTCCCAGCCTCCACTCTGTAGATTGTTCCGTCTGTCTGTCCCACGTTAGTTTTTCTTGTGCCAAGTTGTGACGGTTGAAAACACTGTGTGCCATTGCCAGTCGGGACGATGCGGTGCGAGCAAGAGTCGTAACACGTTGCGTAGATTCGGTTTACGAAAAAGAAAAAAAACGCATCGTTGCGCTCGGTACGTTTCGCCCAGTACGGTGTCGCTTGCCGGGTACGTGAATGCCTCGCCTTTGGGGGGGGGGGGGGCTTGGGTAGGCGTGTGAAGATGAAACGCGGCCGATGCAGGCAAACCATGCGCTCACCTCCACCACTCTTCTTTCCTCAGAGCAAAGCAGGCGAGATGACCTGGAAGCACTTGGTCACATGTTCATGTACTTCCTGCGAGGCAGCTTGCCTTGGCAGGGTCTCAAGGTGAGTGGTGGTGAGTGACGGTGTGTGCACGTGCTGGCTTTGAGCAGCGTGACGACAGATTTTGCCGCCCAGTCAAATTTCCGCCACCCCCCCACCCTACCCATGCATTTTGGCTGTGATAGAACCTTGCTGCAATTGTGACAAATAGAATTAATGATGGTCATTGATTCGAACTGGTAGCCATAAAAACTCGTATATCTTTGCATTTATGACCGTGCTAGTTTGCGCAAAGTCGAAGGTTCTATTTCCATTGTAATTTGTGAGTTACCGTGTGATTTCAGTCTGCCAACAACGACGCCGTGACATCATCATCGCCATTCTCAAAAATAGACCGTTTTGTGCCGTGACGTGGTCACAATTCTTAAAATTACCCATCGCCAAATTCTGTTGGTAACCTTTTGCTGCTGCCGCTGCATGTCTCGACTGCACAAACAGAGTCCTCTTAAAGTGTCGATTGTGAGAAGTGCTATTTTAAAATAAGCGGTGGAGATATACAGTCTTTGAGCAATGGTCTTCATGGCTTTTGTAGGAATGCAACCAACCTTGAGACTCGCTGAGTTTATCTTGGCATATAATGTATTATATCTCTCTCAGCTGGGTGGTGCTGCAGAAAAATATATTAACAGCGATTGTCCTTGGGAGGGTCTGGGTCGAGCCGTAGGATTGTGGGATTTCCACCATTTTCTTAGAACCGCCAATGCGAATGAGTACCTCCCTATGTCAGTTTGAGCACAGAAGAGACAATTTTCCGTTGGTGTTTGTGAAATTTCGCTGTTCGGTCCCTCCGCAAACCTTCCGCAATCCACGTGGTTGTGTGCATTGCTCCCCAGCGGTAGTGCAGCGGTTAGCGCGCTGCGCTACGAAGCTGGTGTGACCCGAGTTCGATTCCCGCTCACGGCCAACATGCGTGACGAATATCTGAACCGGTCCTGGGCCTGCCCTACGTCGACTTGGCCATATACGAGTACCTGGTGCGGTGTGTAAATGACATCGCCACTGCGGAGATCAAGGTGGCCGGGGCGTGGTGCTAGCCGCACCACCCCCCTCGTGCGCTGTGCCAGTCTTCATAGGTGCGACTCACAAACAGCACTTGCCCCAACAGTCTGTGAAATGCTATACGGGGCGGGGGGGTCTTTATCTTTGTTGCTGCCCCACAGGCTGACACCCTGAAGGAGCGGTACCAGAAGATTGGCGACACCAAGAGAGCCACTCCCATCGAGGTCCTCTGCGAAAGCTTCCCCGGTGAGTCCCACAAGTGAGAAGTCTCCGAATTTGGGCGGCTGCCTAGAAGAAGAGAAAAAAAAACGTTGCCCACTGAGTTTGGTGGCAGGGTGGTGCCAGCGTTAACACTTCTGGCTTGCAGCAAGAATGTCCTGGGTTCAATTCCCGACTCTGGCGCCTTTACTCTGGAGTTCATATGTTCTTCCCCCTGTTCTGCATGGGCTTCCACCAGCGTCTCCGGTTTCATAGATAAAATATAAATATATATAATGTGGCTGGTATTGCACAAACATTCCAACACTGAATCGTTACCTGCAAATTACTCAATTTGGATTACACGTTGCAACATCGCCCCCTACTGGGAACACCTTGCAGGATACTGCTGAAAGAGAGTCTTGAGACTCGGGTGAGGCCTTCCCAGGTAAACAAACGTAATAATAACCGTAAACATTTTTTTATTTGCAGTTGCATTTAGACGGCGCATAAATAAATTTGCATTGTACTCTCACATTACGCAATTCACGTGTACAAAGTGACGACTGCACAGCGAGGCACGTACACAATGCCAGTGTGGCGTGACGCATGCCAACGGCATTCATGTCCTTTGACAGGCACTTGTGTTAGTCATTGGTAACGTGCGGTGATAGTAGTACCGCGTTGTACGCGTCGAAATTGCCAATTCCGTTCGATGCTTACAGAATTGTCATTGCTTTGAGATGCACAGGTGTACACAGTGTCCATGACGCTGCACACGTGTATGCAAACTAAATAATATCAACCGGTACATTTGATATTCGCGCCGTTTTTACAGCGCAAAGGCTCCCACGAAGACATGATGGTTATACTTACAGTCGTTACTTAACATTTCCGCCTCTAGTCGAACGCCGCACAAACAGTTGAGAGTTGGAGACAAATCGCGAACATCGGGCGGCAATGAGTTCCCCCGATGCATGTCGCCGCGTAATTCTCACGCACTCGACTTGTGTTGTGCGTGCGTGCCACAGAGGAGATGGCCACGTACCTGCGGTACGTAAGGAGGCTCGACTTTTTCGAGAAGCCCGATTACGAGTATCTGCGCAAGCTGTTCATGGACCTGTTTGAGCGCAAGGGCTACACGTTCGACTACAACTACGACTGGACCGGCAAAACGCTCGTAAGGACGGCGGACGCATCGGGTCGTGCATTTGCTCGGGGTGTAGCCGTGAGTGAGTGAGCGAGCGAGCGGTCGAGCGAATGGGTGATTATGTTATAGCTTGCACGTGTGCAGTCGTTAATCCACTGCTGGATGAGTATCTCCCCTCGCCGGGCGGGCCCACAAGAGTTTTGTTTGCACTACGAAGCTGGCAACCTGAGTTCGATTCCCAGTTACGGCCAACATCGGTGGCTGTTGTCTAAACCGGTCCTGAGTCTCCACGAGATTGACTCGGCCGTAAATGTGCACTTAATGCGCTGTGAAAATAACAGCACTGGGGAGACTGATGCAGTCAGGTGTGGTGCTGGCTACACTACCCCCTCATGGGCCGTGTTGGGCTTTATAGGTGCATTCATGAAAGTATTAAGCCACCGGTGACAAGGAGATGCATTATTGGTCATAATTTGATCATTAGATTGGCACTTATCAATATCTTTGTAAACGTGACAATCTTGTTGGGTGGTGGAGGGTTAACGACAAGACTTTTGGCATTAAACTTCCAACGCATATACAAATATGGATCATCCTGTATTGGCTACGAAAATCGATATTTCAGGGTCGTAGGTGCTCGCGAACAGCGAGGAACGTGAAACTGCATGCGTGTCTGTCCCGCACAGCCCACGCCCATTGCCTCCATCCACGCGGACCCATCGGCAGTGCCCCCGTCGAGCCGCCCGCAGCCCGTGCCCAAGACACAGGTACCGTGTGCCGCACCACCTCCACCGCCGTCTCCCCACCCCCCGCTACACCTCCACCGCCCGCCACCCCCCCCTCCCACAGATTTCACCACCGCCTCACGCTGTTGCCCGCCAATTGCTGCGTTGTCGTGAAAACGGTTCATCGTCGTAGCGTCGTCACTTCCGTGAATGTCTTTCGTAGACCGGAGATATCAGGGGCTGGCTTGGGGAATGCATAGACGTAGGAATGTAGCACAGTACAACAGTGGATCTTTCCGTACTGCCCTCGGCCGTACACGTGTACGTGTTTGAAGTGCAGATGCACGCCGCTGTCGTGCCAACGCTCGCCGTCATCTTACGGGAGCTGTTATCGCCTTCCCGCGTGTTACCCAGGCCGGAGAGACTCGAGTGTCAGCAGTGGGCTTGCCGCCGTGTTCTCTAAATAAAGCTTATTGATTTATCGATGACATGAAACATTGATTATTCCGGTGTCAATTTGCTAATAAACGTGTGGGGCGTACTGGCTGCGAACAGCGTTTTTTCAAAAAGGATTATAAATAGCGTTTACTAATTGTCCCGCGGGGATTATGGTTGCGTCACAAATTGGATGAAGCGATGAGTTTGTACCAGACCACAAGAGGGTTTTACGGTCTGACGTTTGGCGAATTTCAGATTATTTTTTGTTTGGGGCCATGACAGGGAATTTGTGACTTAATGCTACGAAATGTACATCCTAGACAGTCATAATTCTGTGCGGTAATCAACAGTTGTGTTTTTTAAAGCAAAAACATTACGGTAAATAAATACGCCGAACAGGAATGACCATTTCTGGACATTATAGTACAGGGTATGAATCTACATATACTTTTTGTTGGTTGATTTTGCTGTCAGTCTGGGTATTAGCGTGAATATTTGTTTTAAATTGTATATTTGTTGTGAAGGTAATATTGCCTGTAGGTCGACCTATAAATAGGAACCCTTGATATAATGCGCAGGTTGCAAAAACAAGTTTGGCAGCTTGCTCGCGTTTCCTTTGCGATTGAGTTTTGCATGCGAGCTTCGCTAGAGCTCACCACTGGTCAGAGACGATTGCTCTGCCAACTTTACGTTCCAGGCCCCGTGTGTGCTCTCGCGCCGACTTACGATCACTAACAACGCCACTAATCGACTTGCTGCTTCGCATGAAAGTGACATTCACAGCTCATCGGATGCACCTCGCCTGTTTTTATTTTTTATTTCTTTCTCGTATCTTCTTTTTTTTGTTCGTTGTTTTTTTGTTTTGTCCCTTCCTCCTCTTCTCGCACGCTTGCAAAAAAACGCCAGCCCCCCGAGCACAAGGGATCGCGAGAATCCCAGCCTAGCCGACAGTCAAACACTTTGCACTTGGCTGCGCAGCTGGCAGCTGACAGGCACGGGGGTTCCACGCAGGTACCAGCCTACCCCCCCCCCCCCCCCCCGCGGCTTTTACCCTCGCCTCTCTTTCCCTTGACCCCCCCCTGTCTTCATTATTGCCATCGTGCTCAAACCTCGGGGGGATCCTCTCATCTCTCTCGCTCCGCTGTCGTTTACTGCCACTGCTGCTGCATGCCATCGCTTTGCGCTGCCACGCCGGAGGAGGAGGGGAGCGTAAGGGTTGTGGAACACTGGGGACGCACGCCGGCGCCGGCGTTTGCCGTTCCGGAAAGCGCAGCAGCAGCAGTCGGGGGGGCGGGGGGGGACGTATGTGCAACGGGGGAAGGTGCAAAAACGCACAGCTGCAGGTGGACCGGACAGAGGGCTGCTGTAAATGTGGCCACGTAACCCAAGTTGGTTTGACCCGGATGTGCTCTGTCCGGGAATTCTAAGAGTCTATAACATTTTATTATGAACAGCTGATAATGAAGCCTCTGAGACCTTGCCTGCAAATGAAACCGCCCTGCATCCCAGTGTTCTGAGACCCTGAGCGTCAGCCACCACTGAATGTGCCGCTCGTTACCGACCCCTGTGCTGACCGAGTGAAAGCCATGACCAGTGTCTCATAATATATTCTTGGCTTAGAATTACTCGGCATGAAGTATTCTGTGCGGCAAAAGTAAATATAACTTAGGATAGCACTTGAAAATGAATATCATCCGAGCAACTGAAAACGTAACACAATTACGTCGGTAAACATTTCAAATCTAAAATTCTGTGCGGCTCTTTTGATTTCAATTGGCCGATAAGAGTCTCCAGCCGGTGACTTCCTCTTAGGCAGGGCCGCAGCAAAACAGCAAGGGGTCGAGATGTCGCGGCCCGACAACGCAGCTCCTCTCACACCCAGGCTTGATCCAATCTGGTGCTGCGGTTTTAGGCGCCGGGCGGCCGATGGCAGCTGGCACGGGCGGCACACTGGGGGTGTTGGTGGTGGCGGGGGGGGTGGACAGCACACGCACGGCGGTGGCTCGGAGCTCGCGCGGTTGCCCCTCTTGGGTCTGTGCGCTTCCACCCCCCCCCGCCATCTCTCCACGCCAGCCGCACTTTTTTTTTGAGCTGGCGTTTATTTTATTCTATTATTTGCTCCTCCCTTTCCCCTCAATTTCTATCCCACCCCAACCAAACTCCTCCTCCCCCCACTCCTCTCGCGGCCCTCCAGTGGGAAATCCCTCGGTGCGCGGTGGCTAATCCTGTAACCTGCTTACGTGGTGCTCACTGCGCCGCGAGCGTGGCGGGGCATACGTGTCGGCGCGTGCGTCCTGGCTCCGCTCTCGCATCCTCTCCGTGCTATAATGGGAGGGCGGCCGCGAATAAACGCCCCGCTAGTGTGGCGCAGCCCGCCACCGCCGGGCCGTAGACACGAGTCCCCCCACCGCCGCCACCACCTCCTCCTCCTCGTGTTATTTTTAAGCGCAGAGTTAAGGTTACGAGCACCCACAGAAAGTTTAATCTCGCCCCACGCTTGCTTTTAAAAACCGCGATGCTAAATGATTACGCTATCATCGGCATGGTTGATGGAAGAGTGACCGTGGTGACAGCTGATAGGAATTGGAGGGGGTGGCAGTGGAGGGGGGGGGTATTAAGTTTAATGCCGCTGGGAGAAAGTCAGGGTGGTTGATGTTTCAGCTGCCTGGCCTGCACAGGTGGGAGTCTCATGATGGGTCCACGCCCGCAGAAGCATTTCTCGTAATTGTATTTAGCTTGCGCCGGCAAAACCAGTAAAATAATTAAATATGGATTCGGTCAGTTGTCACGAATTTGCCTCTTCGGCACGATGAAGTTGAACCTGCAACTCGGCATGAATAAAAAAGTAATCTGGGTGGCAAGGCGCTCGAGGCGTCGTCCTTCCCGGGCGTAGGGCAGCCGCGCCGCCCATTGCATCGCGACGTCACGTCGACGACGAGTTGTTCGTCCAGGGCGTGAACGCGATCGATCCTTGCTCACGTCACTTTACAGAAGCGAGCGGGAGAAATTTCCAACTATTCCAGCCAGCCGTCAAAACAAAGCGGGTGGTTCCCCCCCCAGCTGCCCGCGAGGTCAAGTTTAGTGACAGCAGCAACACGCCCAGGGTCGCGTGGCGCCCTGCGTCAGCACTTGCCTTCCATCGGCTTGGGGGGTGGGCTGTGTAGGTGGGGAGGTCTCCGGGAAAACCGGTTTGTCTCGGGTGCGCGCGTCGCTGCCGCGTCGCAGACACAGGTAGCTAAAAATAGTGGTCCACGAGGAAGTTCACGCCGATTCTGTGGTACAGTGTGTGACAAATGTGCTCGCGGCTCGAGTCGGGCCCCCGACTGGTCGTCGTACAGCCGTCGACCACCGCGTTTCCTTTTGGCAACAAGACATGTAAAGTTTCCTCGTTGGAGAAAAGCCCTCCAGACCAGTTGAGCAGCTGTTCGTCACCCCTCCCCCCCAGGGCAATGTTCTCTTTTTGTTGGGCGAGCGGTTGTTTTATGTTGTTCCTCAAAGGTGTGCCTCGATCCTCTCTCACCATCACTGCTCACGCACCCACCCACCGACATAAACACACGCAAACATCCACTCGCACATGCGGGCACGCATACAACCACGCAAACTCTACACTCGCACAAAAACACACACACGAACGCACTCAAACGTGCGCACGCACGTGCATACCCACGCACGCACCATCCACTTCCCAACACCCCTTCCCAACACCCCTTCCTGCCCGATTCCCATCGGCTTGGACCCTGGTGCAGGTGGTGAGCTCCACGAACGGAGAGCTGAATACAGACGACCCCACGGCGGGACATTCCAACGCGCCCATCACCGCACAGCCCGAGCCCGAGATGGTGGACGAGACCAAGTGGGCCCCCCCTCCATCTCCACCCCACCTCCATCTTCCCCTTTACTCTTTCCTCCCCCCCTTTACTATTTCCTTCCCCTCCCCTCCCTCCACCACCTGCCCCTCAATCAGCCTTTTCCACCTGGGCTGTACCACTCATGGCAGGGTTGTTATTTTGTGGAATATGGTTATGACCAGGGCTTCAATTTATTCTGCTTTGGCAACCCAGCAAATATTTCCACAGCACAGCTTACTGTGTTATATCTTGCTTGTATAATTAAGTAAATGTTGTGTTTATCCATCGTGAAGGAAGCACACGGTGGCGTACGTTGTTGTGGTTATGACACCCACGGTAATACACGGGGCTGCCGCTGGATTCCCTACCGTGAACCTCTGCAAAGAAGGAGCGAACCCCGCTACCGCTAAGCCACGCCAATGCCCTATATGGCTGCGCTTGTGGTCACATCCCGCCTCTGAGCCTGCGCCAGTATGCCAGCAACCCGGAAAATATCCAGCGATAATTTAAGACCCCGGTTATGACGAATGACTTATTACAAGATGCAGCCCTGCACAGTCGTAAATGTGCACAAGTGCAGTCTGAAACGCACGATCTGGAGGACTCCCCTCCGAAGCAGGCTGCGTGGAGAGAGCACTCGGCACTGCCGACAATCACGCGGTGGCCTGGCTCTGCCAACTACGTACGCCTGCCGAGCGATTAAATAAATTGTATCCCCGCCCCGCCAGTCGTGAAGTCACGATTCTATATTAAATATGTTCGACCATTATGGTGCGTGAAGCACCTCTAGTGGCTGCAGGGGTGAAATGCTCTCGTCATAAACGAGACAAAAAATAAATCGTGACGATCCGCAGAATCATTGGAGGAGTTTAATCGTTGTATCTGCTGGACACGTTTCTGCAAAAATCCAGGTCGCTCTTGCAAATTAGGACTATCCTTGTTTCTCGAGTTCTCGATTAACCAAAAATAAAGGTACGAGACATTCGTGGTTTGCGTAACGTCTTCCTTACAAAGAACCGCACTGTTGCGTCTTGTTCCCCTTCCCCAGGTGCTGTTGCTTCTTCAAGAGGCGAAAGAAGAAATCGATCCAGCGAGTCAAGTGATTGCGGACATCGGCCCCGCACCGTGGGACGTGCGTTTCACTTTCACCGCCGTCCGCCAGCCCAGGCCATCTCATCCCCCCCCCCCCAAGCCCCGCTCGCGGGGGGCCTACGGGGCCGTCTTCAAGAACCGGACTGGACTTTCCCGTTCTGGAACTTCCTCGCTCGTCGTTTTTGGAAGGAGGGGGGGGTGGTGTTGTGTACGCGACGCTCGGACGCACGAGTTTTCTCGCGACGCGGGAAAGAGAAATTTAAGGCGTTGACCGACCCAGGGCATAGGAATAAACCTGCGGACTGCGCTCTTAGACGCCTTAGAAAATCCTTCAAGACCAACCTGCCGAACGGGAGAAGGCGGCAAAGTGAAAAGGACAAAAGGGAAAATGAAAAACTCCAAGTTGACTCGTTTATTTTTCCCCCCGTGCGGAAAAATTAAAATGTGTGGGTTGATGTTAACTTGTGCTGAAGAGCGATCGTCGCTGCTCCTCCTCCTCCTCGGAAGACGGACGCGGAGAGACTGAAATAATTTTAAGATGGCGAAAAAAAAAGGCGATGTTTGGTCCCACGTTCAGGGTTCGGCCAAACCCTGCCGACTTGGGACCGCAGCTTGTGACCTCCTTCCATAGGACCTTAGACCATCGCTATCGTGTGAGCAACCCGAAACTTGACGCGAGATCCACGGTTGCGTCGTTTGAGCTCATTTCTAGCGTTCTGCATTACTTTTGTTTGTGATCTTTGCTTTGCCGTACCATCCACCACTCCTCACCCCCACTGACCCAATTCCTACCCCCCCCATCTCCCATCACCCCTTTGTTAATTTTAATATTTTTCAAATGTGTTAGTTGTTGGCTGTGCCGTTCTGTTGTCCTGAAATTGTTTCTGAACCGAAGACGAAAAGTACAGGCTGCAGAAAGCACGAGAGTAAATTACGATGTTGGCGGAGGACACCACGAACTTGTCGCAGTTTTATTTAAACCTTTTGTTGTGTAAAGAAGGGTATAACGTGCCCCCTCCTCCCTCCGGCTCGGGTTATAGTGGAACACGCAATCACACCCGGCGATGTTTGTAAGCAACTCTTTTTTTTCTTTGGATGTGCCTGGCAGCACTGTGTCGTCCTGGCATGCATGTGAAGCGGTGCAGAAAACCCAGCGTCATCTTCACGCCGCCTGTTTTTCTTGAGACTTTTTTTTTTATTTCACGCCGCGTAAAATATTCGGGCAGACCTTGCTCCAACCACCAGCTTCAGACTCGGGGGGGGGGGGGGGGGGGGGGGGGGGGGGGGGGGGGGGGGGGG
>CM025608.2:20901210-20917740 GCA_014621495.2 Entosphenus tridentatus | reverse complement strand
CCCCCCCCCCAGAGATACGCACAGTCGGCGCCGTGCAACCTTGGGCTCGGTTTACGGCCGGTTCTAGAGCCAACTTCTTGTTCCCCCCCTCCCAGTCTACTGCTGGTCTTAAATTGCTGATTCTTCATACGTTGGGGTCACCAGCACACTCAGGCTTGGTGGTACAAACGAACTCGATCCCGTGCCGAGCACTCGGGCAACCTTATTAGTTGAACTCTTGGTGCCGGCCTCGGGCTCCGGCTTTCCCACGTGACCCCTCAGCCACTTGTTTCCTTGAGGGGGAAGGGGGCAGAGCCCCCCCCCCTCCCCACAAAGAATTGTAAAAGTTTCCGAGTGCCCGGCGCAGGTTGGAACGAGTTCATTTGCACCAAGTTGGAGTGGTGTTGGTGACCGCCGTATGAGAACCGGGTTTTAACGCGAGTACTAAAACCCAGTTGTTGCACTATGTTAGCAGTAGAGGCGTTGCAGGAGGATACTTTACTGTGGGCTGTCATTCACATTGCATTAATAAAGTTGAATTTTTTAAAAAAGAGAAATGCAAAAATGTCTAAGTTGAACACTTTAGAATGGTTGTATTCAGTAATTGCAGTACATCTGGCACATCCGTTACATGTGTTAAAGGGGCGTGGCATTTAGAAGTTGCTTAACCAGTTAATTTTAACAACCCTAGTTTCTGGATAGTGAAGTTTTGTGCTGTGCATTTTGTGTCCGTAATTTTTTTTTAGTTTGTCATTTTAATAACATTTTGACCAAATACGTCGTGTAGATAAAAGTGGGCAAATTGTCCCCGGCTGAAATGTCTTTGCTCACGGTGTAAAAAAAATAAGTGGCTAAATTGACATGAGAAGTATGATGTTCGGGTCGCATGAACGAGAAGTAACATTTAGAAAAAGCAAGAATAAAATAACAATCTAAACTGGCTGAACAAAAGGTACGTTACCAAGTTTATCTTTGATAAGTCCACGATACAAGAAACACGTTGAATTTATTTAAACATAACATTCTTCACATCTTCCTTTACAAAAAGTGGCTGGCAACTTCAAGACAATGGGGGAAAGAAAACAATGGGATGGAAACGTCTCTGGGTCTCCACGCAGGGCAGCGTGGCGGCTGTTTGTGTTTGGTGGTGTGGGAGAGACTCATTGACATGGGAAGGGAGTTGGGGGGGGTGTAAGTGACTGCTGTTGAATCCCTGTATACAACGAACATCGTATGGAACTTGACTGCATGTTTAAGTTACATATGCTTATTGGCGGATCATTGTGTGTGTCGGTTGTGACGTACAAAGACAAAACCAAGGCTTTTCAACATCACTGTAGTTTTAAAAATGTAAATGATTTATTTTGGGTTTTCTTTCTTTCTCCTATTTTGGTTGGTAAATAGTCAGAGCACTCGGCCATCAAGCAAATCAGGGGGTGCGACATATTTCTGATTGTAGCCAAGAGACGGTAAGTTTGTTTTCTTGGTTTTATAATCGTTTGGAAACGTGTGTATATTGCGCTGCTATACTAAGATGTTGCATTATACTGTAGAACTGTTCCATTACATTAAAATCAATTAAAAAAAGATGTTTACAATAAAACTACCCGTTCGTCCACATTGTACTTTAATCCGCACACCGTGTCATGTTCACACTTTATGCAGCGTGTCAACAAAATTCATTTTTTGGTGTTGATTTACAACTTGAGTCAACTTATACAAAACCAAGGGCTGTATGCAGTAACCATGATATTCAGTCCATTGTCAATCTGCTGCTTAATCGGTCGTTTGACCATGCCCTCACCATACTGATTGGTGCTGCTTTGCTTGGGGGGGGTAGGGCGGGACGAGTTCAGATGTCGTTTCCCACTGACGTGAAGCCGAGACTCGGGATCCAACCCAAGGTGTGCTGGGTTCATTGTCTTCAAGGATCCTGTATATGTGTACAGGGAGAACATTAACTGCCTGAACATCTGGATGTGGACAGTTAGATGGTGATGGTGTGTTAAAGACGACTCAATCCTGCCAGTCCCGTGAGCACCTTGGAAACACATTCGAAGGTAACGTGCATTTTTTCAATAAACTTAAAAAGAAAATTCAATCATACCAGAAAAGCCTTTCATCCAAAAACCTGCACATTCATTTTCTTTATTAATCCAAACTAAATGTTGTTGCTCTTTATCACCACTGGTGAACATTTGTTATCGCACTGCCTTATGAATCCAGGCACCTGAGTTTGTCAACTCTGGCTAACATCAATGGCGAGTGAGACCTGAACTGGCGTCCCATCGCCAACCCAGCATTGACCGGCGAAGGGAAGTATGGTCAAGCAACCCCTATAGCTGACGTGGCTTGGGGAGGCTTTCATCCATCTCGGTGACTCGACAAAGGACGAGATTAATACATTTGGTACCAGCAGTTAAGTCGTATGACGTTCAAGCTATTTAAATCGGAAATCCAACATTTTCTGATCGAGGCCATGTCCCTAAATTAAATTGTCAAAACAACTCCAAGAACACGCTTCACTTTAATTGAAATTGCAGAATCTACAAACTGCACCTGAAGGCACGTTTTTAAAATTTAACATGTCCTATTTAAACAAATAAAATTGTAAAAATGTCTGTCGGATGGATCGTTCTCTTCCCTCGTCAACCTATTGTGCAAGTTATGTTTTTAAACGTAACAAGATCGTGGGGGTAATACGTTTTCAGAAAAAAAGGCGTGAGAACACAAACCCAGCGCTGATGATGTTGTTTTCACCACCACCACCACCCAGAGCAGTAACACATTCCTGCGGAGGGAGCTGGTAGTAAGGTTGGGTGGCTCGGTCAACGGCGGCGTGGTGTATTCCGCAAATATGCCCGACTGTGAGGTTGGGCACAAGCCGGCGTGAGTAGGTTAAACGTTGAGTTTTATAAGGGCACCACGAGGTGACCAGCCCCTCCCCTCCCCACCCAGCCCCCCCACCCTCCCAACCAGCCCCTCCTTGCACGACGGACGGACGGACACAATAATCACCTGTGGGCTGGTGTAACCAGGTGGTTTCTACCAGTATTAAAGTTCTCGCAGGCCCCGGGGCTTCAATGACAACTGCTACCCCATGTTACTACTACCGACGCTGTCACTCGCTTGTGTCACGCGTATGACAATGACCGTCTTGCACTGCTCTCTATTGAGAATGAGATTGTGCGGAAAAGCACCATTTGAAGATGTCATTGCAAATTTTGCAATGAAAAAAATCTCGAAAAGTTAATCTCCGGTGTTATTTTCTCTCACGTTATGAGAAAAAAAGATTTAAACTGACATGACTGATTAGCACGTCGGCTTTCGCGACCACTATTCTGTTCTGTTTACGTGACAACCATTATTAGTTGACTGTCGGGTGGTGGCGGGTTTTAACGACACATTTATATATTTTCGCGATCTAACCCAAAAACCTCTTATGGTTGACATGACTGCTTCTTTTGTATATACAATGTGCATATCCTTATATAAATATATGTATTCAAGAATATGTTGGCGAAACATTGTTTTCATAGGCCCCTTGGCACAGTGCCAACTGTGCCCTATTGAATAATACGGTCCTGGTGGGTGAGTGGTTGAATGAGTAGGCCCTGGACACAGTGCCCTATTGGATAACACGGCCCTGCAGCCACCACCACCATCGCACCGCGCCCACGCGTTCTGCGCTCCGCCAGATCCCGCAGCTGCTCACAGCAGACGCTGAAACGACCTCCGACAAACTCCCAATGATTTGGATACGTGACAAGATCATATTACAGGGACATGGTGGTAGGGAGAGGGCGACCCAAGATCAACTGGATGACAAATGAGATCACCTGGGACTGATCACCCGGTAAAGCACGTGACGAAAGGCTGCGAAGGATGGGCAAGAAGTGGTGGAGCGAGGAGGTAACCGAGACACCCAATGCTGCCCCTATGATCAATGGCGTTGACATTTAGCAGTGGTGCAAAACACACATGTAGCCTTACATTTTTAAAATAAATGCGACGGGAAATGGTCCTTAACAGCATATACTCTACTGGTATATTTTATTTTAAGGCAGTGTTATTGACGAATGTGTTGCGTTTGTTGCGGCTTCGGGAAAGACAAGTACACAATAATTTCCATCGGAGTAACATGGCTCAAGAAAGCAACGCAACGATTGGTGCAATGGGTGTTTTTTGGGGTCATTTGTTTACGCGGTACTGGTGGCACGCTTTTGTCTGCACGCGAGGTGCAGTAAATGCAATTGTCAACATTGAACCAAGCTGAATTCCCGAAAGCCCCCCCGAGTACCGTAATGTACCCGAAGCTGCCGTGCAACAAATATGCTCCAGCGCGTTACCACGTGCGCGAGCCTGCCGGCGTGCCCACGTGTTCCGGTCTGGAAGCCCCCCCCCCCACCACGAGGTGTGGGGTCAAAAGTCACCACTCAACCACTTCCGAGGTCGCAGCTGAGGCCTCCTAAAGGCGTCGCCTGACTCGAGCGGCCGTTTCGCATTTGTTGTTGTTTGTGTTGTTGTTGTGTTGTTGTTGTTGTGTGTTCCATCACAGTTGTAAACTCGCGCGCATTGGTCGCGATGGACGCCGCGTTGATGCAGTTCTGCCAGGAGCAGCTGCTGAATGAGTTCGGCATTGAGACCGGCACGGAAGACTTGAGGTGAATGCCCCCTTTAAACCACCAGCAGCAGCAGCAGCAGCCGCCGCGATATATCCACTGCTGGATGAAGGCCTCCGAAAGCCAGGCCTTGCTACCGTCTCGCGGCCTTGCCACGGAGCATTCCGTCCCTGGCTGATGCACGCACGAGCCGATTTCACCGCTCCGTCTCTCGGGCGTGTTCCCTCGAGGGTGCACCTAGCCTGGCACAAACACCCACGATGACATCAACGTGAGCCTCGAGCACCCGTCATCGTCATTTCTAGGGACGTGTCCTCGGGACCCCTTCAATGGAGACTCGTGCAATTGTAATCCCATTAACGGAACCCTTGTAACTGGCATTTGTGACACTTTTAACCAATGTAATACTGGTAGGAATCACCTGGTTACACCAGCCCACAGGGGATTATTGTGTCCGGCCGTCCGTCGTGCATCCTAAAAATGGGAGGGGTGGGGCTGGGTGGAGAGGGGCGGGGTGGGGAGGGGAGGGGCTGGTGGGGAGGGTGGGGCTGGTCACCCCGTGGTGCCCTTATAAAACTCAAAGTTTAACCTACTCACGCAGGCTACTCACGCCGGCTTGTGCCCGCCCTTACAGTCGGGCATATTTGCGAAATACACCACGCCGCCGTTGACCCTGGCCATTGACCGAGCAACCCAACGTTCCTACCAGCTCCCTCCGCAGGAATGTGTTATTTGAACATCCCCCCCCCCCCCATGAACACAAACACACATCTCTATAGTCATCATCAGCCACGATCAATCCACTGCTAGATGAAGGCCTCCTCAAGCCGGTCTTGCTACCTCTTGCGGTGCCGCGACGTGAACGATCCAGTTTGGCGCACGACGCTTGATTTCATCGCTCCATCTCCATGCGGAGGCGGCGGGGGAGATGTTAACAACCTCGCCCAGTATACAGGAGGTCGTGGGTTCGATCCCGACCCAGACGTCTGCTGTATATTTTGAGTCTGCGTCTCTGATTATCATCAAGGTGGCAAAGAGATGTTAACAACCTCGCCCGGTATACAGGAGGTCGTGGGTTCGATCCCGACCCTGACGCCTGCTGCTGTATATTTTGAGTCTGCGTCTCTGATTATCATCAAGGTGGCAAGGAGATGTTGACTACCTCGCCTGTTATACAGGACGTCGTGGTTTCGATCCCGACCGTGACGTCTGCTGTATATTTTGAGTCTGCGTCTCTCTCATCGTCACCACGGTGGCTATGAGATGTTAACTTCCTCGTCTGGTATGCAGGAGGTCGTGGGTTCGATCCCGATCCTGACGCCTGCTGTATATTTGGAGTTGTATGTCTCTCTCCCCGTTGTCGCGTGGATTTTTCTCTGGGGCCTCTGGTTTTCCCCTCCAAATTTAGAAACTGCTTTACATTTCGTTGAGCTATCATTTGTGGGCCAGGTCGCTTCTGAAAACGAGCTCGAGAGCTCAGTGGGCCTTACCTCGTAAAATTAAATTAGTAAATTGTAAAATAAACTGGTGTGCAACGCTAGAGTCGGCAAATAGCCTTGTTAACTCTCAATCCGAATATCCCACACCCAGATAATCAAGAGTTAGCACCAGTAATTACAACGGGCCAGGTGGCACAGCGCTAGAGGGAACGGCTCGCAAATCGAAAGTTTGCGATTCAAATATTAGTTGGGGGTTAAATCATCATCCTGTTCGGGTCGATACAATTAGCACCACTTTGTGGCAATGTCCTATGGAGAGACCCCCGCCACAGGAATGTGTAATTTCCACTACTGGCTCAGGACTGCACGAAGGAGATTGAGCACCGCGTCAATGAGGAAAAATCGCTTTGACTCTTGAGCTGCGATTACATTTGGAGGAGCCGTTTACAGCCGTCCACGCCGTGAGCCTCCGCTGCGGGTTGGTGGCGTCCAGGTACATTCTCTCCATCGAGAGGGACGAGGAGCTGGAGGAGTACCTGCAGGACCTCCTGTGTGGCGACGCCGAGAAGAAGCGGCGCTTCATCCGCGCCGTGCTCGCCCGCAGGCGCCCAAGCAGGCCCGACCCCGGCGGCGTCGCCACCGTCGCCACCGTCTACCGTAAGAGTGACGGTACGTGCGGCGCTGTTCAACTGAACTAAAACTCTTTTTTATTTTACCAGGGTAAGGCCCACTGAGCTGTGTAGCTCTTTTTCAGAAGCGACCTGGCTGTCACATGATAGCTCAACGAAGTGGCTTATCATCACGTGGACGGTATTGCAGCCAAATACCCTAAACGCGTGGTCTGGCCACATGGCAAAGATACGCTACAAAGATACGTTATTTGTATTTTATTTTGTTTTATTTTTATTTATTTCTAACTACGTGACTTTACCGAAAGAACCAAAGAGTATACGCTGAACGCTTTTCTCAATCATCTCAACTCGCAAAACCTATATCCATCCAGTTCTCCATGTAAGTGGAAGCTGACAGAACTCTACCATTTCTGGATATTCTGCTCGGATGGGGTCGAAATGGGAAAATAACACACAGTGTTTACCCAAAGAAAACTTATACTGATGCCTATCTGAATGCAGAGTCACACCATCACCCCGCACAGAAATCCTCTCTCATCAAGACGCTCATTCATCGAGCTAAGAAAGTGTCAGATGGTGACAGTCTGCGAAGTGAAATTCATCACGTTAAAGAAGCGCTGCAAATGAACGGTTACAATGATGCACAAATCAACAGGGCATTGAATGCCAAAAACAAATAAAATAACAAGAACATTGAAACTTCCCAAGTAATTAAAACGATCAAATAACTGTACATTGCGGGAGTAACTGATAAACTAGCCAGATGTTTGGAAAAACAAAACATCCGAGTTAGATTTGGCATGGTACATAAAATCAGAAATTAATATCTGGTACAAAAGATGTATTACCGAAGCTATCAACAGAAGGGTGTGCAGGATGAACTGCACTTGTGGTAAATGTTATGTTGGGCAAACAGGACAAATGATCAGCACGAGACTTAAAGAACATCAGAGAAATATTCAATTATGGCAAATACATCTGTCAGCAGTAGCAGAACATGCGTGCCAACAAGGACACTCAATTGATTTTGATAATGTTGAAGTTCTGTGCAACACGAGCTACTATTAGCCAAGACTAATTAGAGAATATCGAAATTGAAAGAAATACAAATTATTTTAACCGTTCGGATAGCTACCGTCTTAGTGCTGCGTGGAAGCGAATCATCAAATAAAACATTATTCAAATGCATGCCTATTTAGGGCAGCATACTTCAATGAGGATTACCATTGGTACAGCTATTTTAATACACACATTAGACAGGAAGGACAAGTTCAAGGGGCTCCATAATGCACATGCATCATGTACGTTGACTCGGTAATCCCCCCTCTCACTTGGCGTAAGAGCGCAGAAGCGTGGTCACCACATCTATGCCTCTATATAAGGAATGAACAGTAAGACTTCTACACAAATCTGGGTAGTTATTCATTACTGATGAAACGTACTCAGATTTTAAATGTTGTGGCTTGGCTCTCCAACACACCGGTGTGCTGTACTAGTGACGAATTGGCCACGTTCTGTTTACGTGACAACCCTTACTAGTTGGCTGTGTCGGGTGGTGGCGGGTTTTCACGACACTTTAATATATTTACACAATCTATCCCAAAAAAAACTCTTATGGATAAACACGTGATGTTGATTCTAAATGTGGAGGGGAAAACTGGAGGACCCGGAGAAAAACCCACACGACCACAAGAAGAACACGCAAACTCCAAATATACAGGCGTCTGGGTTGGGATCGAACCTACGACCTTTTTACCGGGTGAGGGAGTTAAAATCTCGCCACCAATGGCGCCCCAAGTTAATTTTGTTGAACCAGGTGAGGAGTTTTCAAGAGACCACAATATGCAAGAGTGGCTGACCTCGGGTCTTCTGTTAGGGGGCAATAATTACAGAATATGGCCCCAATTGAGTAATTTATGGGTAATTTTTTAAAGTGGCAAATGTGGACCTTGCAAATGACACCAGGGGATGTTTAACATCCACTGTGAAGGGGACTGCATGTATCAGCATTATTATTATTATTAATATAACACCTGCAATAATAGGTGTCTTGGGACAGATGCTGAGGGAGTACTGCTGAGATTCTGGGTTCATGTCTGAGCTTCAAACCTCAAACCAGGTTCTCAAGTGTATTTAGTTGATGGACTCGTTTGCAGTACACAAAAAAAGATCACGTTGAATTCAGGTATTCACTTAATTTGACTAAATTCCAGTTCTGAGACTTAAAACAATTACTTGATTGACGACATTCGCAGTCGGGCATATAAAAGGTAAACTTGTATGGATTAAGTAGGCCAATTAAAGGTACATCAGAAATATTTTGATTTAAAGCTTTCGTGACTGCAGGGATTCATATTCTTGGTTCTTTCGGTAAAGTCACGTAGAAGGGAAACAATAAAAGAATACAAATATTGTGTTATATTTTTATTATTTTATTGGTTTATATTTTTATTATTTTATTGTTTCCCTTCTACGTGACTTTACCGAAAGAACCAAGAATATACATCAGAAATAGTTATTTGATGTCATCTTCCAGGGGCATTCTCTGACACAGGGTGATGTACCGCTAGCTACAGATTTACGAATGGAAATGTCTTTTGTCACGTAACAACAAAAGCGAAGAACGTGAACATGTTGTTTGTAGGCAGCCGTTAACTCGATGTGGGGGGGGAGACACGGCCACAAGTTGTCAGAGGTGACATTTCGGCGTGGCGGAGCGGTCCGTCCACGCGTTTCTGCGTTCCACGCGTGTGACGGTGGAGCGCTGAGCCCAGCTTGAATGGCACTCCGCCAGCTTTGCGAAGAGGGTGCGCCATGTGTCCTTGTTGGTGGTCTCCGTTGTGCCGCGTGCCTCTTGAGTAAAACCAGACTTTCTCAAACTCTATTCCTTGCTACCCGCTGCAGCCCAGCTATCCATGTTCCAGTTTTTTCTCGATTGAAATGCAAATGAAGTTGTTACGCGCGCACATGGCGCCACGCCAGACGATTGGCGAACGCGTCTCCGTGTGACGGAGAGAGTGCCGATTCTAGGTAAGGTACAATACGAGATACATTCGGCAATGACGCCGCCTTAAATGGAAAAATTTAAAATAAGTGAAATTTTTGGCAATGGCACTTCTTCATAGCACACATTAAGTTTCTTAATTGGTCTGGGTTCGGCTTTTTAACACTGAAATTTTAATGTGGTACGTTCCTCCTTTAAATCTCATGCATTCTAGATAACAGTTGTAGTTGTTTTTTTTTATATTGTTAAGCACTTTGGGATGACTCACAATATGTGCCATGTAAGAGTGCTTGGTTTATTAATTTAGGCAGCAGATACCCAGCCTAATAGTAAATTACCAGACACCCTTGTCGTGAGCAGTGTGGGTGGAGCAAACACGTACAATCATGCCCCACAGCCATGCCTGATAGATATCCCGTATTTAACCACGCCAGAACTCATTGAGATGCTTGAGTCCCGGGCAAAGGAAACTTGTTTTGTTTTTTTATAATAATGTTCGAGTTGAGTTATGCGAGTTATGAAATGCAGTTGGCTGGCAGTTTAAAAGTATGGAAATGTGGACGTGATTCAGAACACGATGTCCTGCCCTTGAAAATGACGATGCAATAAGGTCTTCAACGTCCATTATACAAGCCAGCGACGAGCTGCATAATTGAATTAGGAGAACAGTGAAACTGAATGAAATGAAGATGAAAAATTCCGGGTGGATGCCTGCTCAAATGTGCATGGGGTGGTGAGCATCTCCATTGGCAGCTTTGAGCCAGTGGTGGAAATTCCACATTCCATTGGTGGGTACCTGTATCTCCATGGGAAACCACTGTTGACAAAAGTAAGAAATAGTGGTAATAGGTGTGAAGATGTTTGTTTCGATGCAGTGATTCAATAGGAGATTATTTAGAAACGGGATACAAATTTAAAACACAGCTCTTATCTTGTAAATGCATACCTAACGCTGTGTGTTGTTACAGCCTTTCCAACACGGGTTTGAAGTTTCATAGATGAGGGAGAGAGATTAAAAAAAGGTCACAGGATAACACTCTGTCACACATTAAAATAATAATATTCCACGGACATGGCAGCACGCGGTGCACGGTGGGAGCTCGCACTGCAGCTCTCGCCGCGGGTTCTGGGGTAGAGCTGTTATTTGTGTTTACGGGAAATGTAACCCCGTCGCAGTGTCGTAGATAGACGTAGGTTTAATTAGCAAACAAAACTCTGACGAATCCGCGTTTGGTGTTGCGTCTTCCTTCGACGACTTTTCTACAAGGGTGATGATGCACGCGAGGGGTGCAATTGCAGATGGCAAGAGGCGTGGCTGTGATCGTTTGAGTGATCATTATTATTTCCCTTAATAAGTTTCCAGAGTGCCATCGTGCTAATCGTACAGGAGAGTTGAATTTGACCAAAGTCTCGCATGTCACTGATGTCGGCGCGGTGCAGAGGTGCAGGAGCAGCCGCCAGGCAGGGAGCAGCAGCAGCAGCAGAAGAAGGGGAAGAAGAAGGGGAGGAACAAGGTGGAGCTGCATAGCCTGGTTCCCGAAGCGGTGACCCCAGAGAGCCAGGTCAAGACGCCCGCCGACTTGGCCAAGGTGAGCAGCATCCGGATAGCACCGGTGGCTCGTGAGATGTTTACAAACGAATAGCGCGCCCGTGTGCCGGCCACTGCTGCACGAAGGCCTCCTCACCGCATTTAGAACAGGGCAGTGTAGCAGAATAATTGTCTATGCTCCCACCACCTTCAACCCATACGGACCAGTGCAGTGAAGTATATTCAATTAACCCCCTCGCTGTCATCATGGGGGGATATCTGGGGGTGCAAACATTACAGCACTTTGTCCAGTACCCAAAACAAATACATTTCAAAGTGATTTAGTTTTTAACACGTGTAATACCTGTTGGATAAACACGTATGCATCTTTTGACAATGTGTTTTGTTTTGTGTTTTTGTAAATATTTAACTCATAAAGTAGTTAAATCCAGAAGCATTTCGGATGCCCAAACAAGCAGGGTTTAACAAGGTGTCAGGATTTGCTAACTCGGTGGCATCTATTCTTGTGAACATCACACAAAAAAAAAACTCAATACATTCGTCAATAACACTGTGACCTCAAACAGAAAAAATATATATAATGGCCGACGTTTCGGGCCATGGCCCTTCTGCGCAGCACGCGGAGAGGCCAAAGAGGTCGAGTTTGTACCAAATGCTGAAAAGAAGGGTCATTGCATATAACGTTGCCTTCCATATACGGTTTCTTTTTTAAAGCCACAGTGTTGACAAATGTGTTGAGTTTGTGGTGTAGTTGTCTGTGGAAGTGTACGACCACGGCCAGTGCTGCAGCTTCACTAATTAAATAATAAAACGTCGACAGTCGCGTGAGCGGCCTCGAGGTATTTTAGCCACGCAGCTCCCTGGCACTTCCTGGGCGGTCCCATGGTGTAATGGTTAGCACTCTGGACTTTGAATCCAGCGATCCGAGTTCAAATCTCGGTGGGACCTCACTTTGACGCCGGTCATTTTGAAATCCACGTTTGAGATTTAATCCGGGGACGCGGAGTGTATCGCGTGATAAAAAAAATATGAGTGGATTTTTTTCCCCCCCCTCACAAATCCAAGCTGCCGTTCGCGGATCCGGCGCGTTCGATTGCCGTGCGTGGTCCGACGGGCGTCCCGTGAGTGCCCTCTGGTGGCCACTCGCGGGATATTATTGCACGTGGCCTCATAACTTTGACACCGTGGGGCATGCCACGCGGCCTTAAATATTCGTTTTTAACCTTGTTCCAAGTCGTTTTTTTTCTACGAAAGGAAGGCATGGGTTACGTACATTGGATAAGGAACGAGAAGGCATCCCCACGCCTTAGTTTCAGTAGAGGGATGGAAACACCTGCCGAGAGCCGGTGCAACACGTGGGCTTTTTTCGCGACCAATATTATTCAACACGCCGGTGGGCTGAACTGGTAACTAATTGGCACGGTTTGTTCACGTGACAACCCTTACTGGTTGGCTGTGTTGGGTGGTGGCGGGTTACGACGCATTTATGATTGCGCGATCTAACCCAAAAACCTTTTTTATGAATCTGCCGATAGTTAAAAAAACACAGCTTCTTTGTTGTAAAATGTACAAGGCGCAGCCTTGCTAGTGCCTGCCCACGCCGCGGCTGGCAGAAGGGGTCTCCACTAGAGGGAGCTTCTAGACAGCCACTCCAGAGAGCGGGTGCTTGGCCTACTCTTCCACGCTAGCTACGCTGACCTTGCATACCTCCAATGTTTGTTTAGACAAATATCAGGAGGGTCTGTAGGCGTACTGACTTGGCACACGAGTTAAAGGTTAAGCTGACCGAAGTTGCCGGTGCGTTCTAAAGGCAGTCGCATTTGACCTTTCATAAGTTGTCGATCCGCGACGGGACATTGGATCGCTCGTTGTGACGGCTGATTGGCTTCGGCTTCCGCTTCTTCAGATAATCGATGGGATCTTTGCGATTGTGACCCGTTGCTTGAGTTACATTTAGCTTTTGTATTTTTCTCTTCTTTTGTTCAGCCATTGCCCTCGGGAATGTAGCAAGGAATGACGCGGACAATGATTTTTGTTGTTGTTCTCTGAATTATTTATTGTTGATACATTCTCCAGAGTTGTTTCCTTCCCAAAAGTGCATCGAGATGTTGGTTCTCATCTGCTTTCTACAGCCTGAAGGTGGTGGTGGAAATAGTAAATTTCTATGGTTGGGGCGAGTCTATCCAAAGGACGACCACTGTCAACTTTCAAAGCAGTACTCATTTCAACGAGCCCAGCCACACATTGGGCTGAGTCAGTGCCCGCCACCACGAGTTGAACTCCGACCACGAGTCGCTCGCTCTGCCGCCTACAGCCACCCGGCCGGATATTGTTGAATAAGTTAAATAAAAAAAACGGCGTCATCGCCGATTGTGCGTGCAAATCCGCGAGTCGTCTTGTTGCCGAATTCAATTCTCATCGTTTGACGTGCGCAGCTGCAGCAGCAGCAACAGGAGGTGGCTGCAGCCACCGCCGGCAAGAAGAAATCGGCAAAGTTCGTGTCCCTGTACACGAAGGCGGGCGAGGACCGCCTGGCCGTGCGCTTGCCCGGCCGCCACCCCTGCGACTGCCTGGCCCAGAAGCACGGCCTCGTCAACAACTGCCTGTCGTGCGGCCGCATCGTGTGCGAGCAGGAGGCCTCGGGGCCCTGCCTCTTCTGCGGGAAGCTGGTGAGTGTGAGCCATGGCGTGTGAGTGTGAGCCATGGCGTGTGAGGGTGCGAGTGAGGGAGCGAGCGAGTGGGCCAACGACGGGGATTCGTGGGAGAGAGTTCCCGTCGGTGTTGTTGGGGAAGGGGTAGAGGTTGGGATTAGTGTTTGGTTATAGTTGTTGCGGTTAGGATTAGGGTTGGGGGTTGGAGTTAATGGTGTTATGGTGTAAATCATGGCTAAGGTTCGAGTTACGGTTAGGGTAACCGTGAGGGTTTATGTTACAATTGGGATTAGGGTTAAATGATCTAGTTATGGTTGTTGGCGGTATTGTAAAATTACAATTCGAGTTTGTGTAATGGTTGCAATTTTGGTTAAGGTGAGAGTTATGGTGAGGCTCAACGTGCGGGTTATGATGAGTGCTGGAATTAGGATGAGAGCTGCTATTCGGGTTCTTGTTGGGTTTTGCTTGTCGGGGTTCTGAATAAGGCTTGGGTTTGCCTTACAGTTAGCAATGTGGTTAAGGTTTAGTCTTAAAATATGATTGCTATGGTTGTTAAGGTGAGCACACATATATTTAACAGCAGCTATTGCTGCTGCCACTTATGTTTGACCGTGTAGAGCATGTGAAGTGATGTGGACTGTTTTGTGAGATTGCCAGTTAGTAGCAGAAGGAATCCATCACGACCACAAAGATGATAACTGGGCCGCCAGGGCCAACTGATTTCACGTGCAGTGTAAACATCATTAAATAATTCACTGTGAGCTTATTTCACGGAGTAATGCTTCAGAGTTGCACTTATACAGCCCTTTATGCCAATCCATTGCCGGACGAGGGCCTCCCCACGTCGTGCAGGTGGTAGGGGGTTATTTTACCATACTTCACCAATCCGGTCATTCCGAGTGGGGGTAGGTGGAAAGCGCCGTGTACGTGGGAGAAAAGTACAGCGCAACAACGGATTTGGCCGTACGGAGGTCCCCTGCTGCTGCCGCCGTCCGCGTCATCGGCGCCGCTTTTAAGTTGCCGCTTTAGCAAACATCCTGAAGGCGCGCGCGACGTTCAGAACGCTCCGCTAAGCTGTCCCTCTGTCCGTCCGCTCTGTGCGGCTGCCGCCGCCGCCAGGTTTGCACGAAAGAGGAGCAAGAGGTGCTGTCGCGGAACTCCAACAAGAGCGACAAGCTCCTCAAGAAGCTGATGACCGGTACCGGTTGCTTACTGAACGCACCACGTTTCCAAAACGCGCCGTTTCTCTACCCCCGTCGACGAAAGCGAAATGCGAGATAGGCTGCCGCTGCTGCCACCGCCGCTGCTGCCACTGCTGCTGCCACTGCCACTGCTGCTGCCACTGCTACTGCTGCTGCCACTGCTGCTGCCAACGCCGCTGCTGCCACTGCTGCTGCCACTGCTGCTGCCACCGCCACTGCCACTGCTGCTGCCACTGCTGCTGCCACCGCCGCTGCTGCCACTGCTGCTGCCACCGCCACTGCTGCCACTGCTGCTGCTATTACTGCTGCCAATGCTGCTACTGCCACTGCCTCCACTGCTGCTGCTGCCACCGCTGCTGCTACTTCTGCTGCCACTGCTGTCACTAGCACTGCTGCTGCCACTGCAGCTGCCACAGCCGCCCCCGCTGCTGCTGCCACCAGCCGGTTTATAACGTAGACCGGAGTGTCTCGAAGTGAGGAATTGTGGCACGGGCGAAGTTAGCGGGGTGGTCACGTGGCTCGGAAGGGGTGCCTGCCTCTTGTCAGAACGCTTTAAGGCAGC
Source organism: Entosphenus tridentatus (assembly GCA_014621495.2). Taxonomy (NCBI): domain Eukaryota; kingdom Metazoa; phylum Chordata; class Hyperoartia; order Petromyzontiformes; family Petromyzontidae; genus Entosphenus; species Entosphenus tridentatus. The sequence continues at coordinate 20,902,100 of CM025608.2, read as the reverse complement.
ACCCACCGCTGAGACGTACGGTTTTTGGGCCTGTGTGTGGGGTTGGGAAAGGGGGGGAGGTCTCGTTGGCAATCCAAACGGTCGGGGGAACACCGATCGAATAATAATAATAATAGTATACATTTATAAGGCGCAATTCATCCAGGGATCTCAGTGCGCCATCCGTGAGGTATCAGTAATAAAATTTGGTCACAGAAGCAGCGCTTTTCTCTATCCGCTGCTGTATTAGAGCCCTTCTACAATATCGCATGGGTTGTGGCAGTCGTTTGACCATACTTCACCGTGCTGGTCAATGCCAGTTGGTGAAGGCGGAGAGCATGGATGTGGGAGTGTAGAAGTTCAGTGGAGCCATTCCGTTTTTGCGGCACTGCCCTTCGCTGCCCGCACACAACATAGCATGGCAGGCGCATGTATTGTATAAGCTTGTTTGTGCGTGGGGGTCACCCATCCAAGCGCTATCCAGGCTCAGCCCTGCTTAGCTCCCGAGATCTGAGTAGATCAGCCTCACTCTGGGTAGTTTGGTTTGAGGCAAGGCATTGGTTATCGTAATAATATCAACCTTACAAAGTGCTCGACGACCTTACACAGCTCTAGAGCTGCAATTCGCGTGCTTTAGAAAAACAATGGATTTGAAATAAAACGTTATTGTTCACCTGTAATTATTGCAAACTGGTAAGAACCCAAACCCCTCCCTGACCAATTGGCCTTGGGTCGTGCGTGACGCGTGACCTCTCCGCGGCCGGGCGTCCCGGCAGACCACGGGCGAGAGCTGCTACCACGCCAGGAGGCGCGCTGCCGGGAGGGCCTGGAGCAGGCGCAGCAGCACCGCGACAAGCTGCTGGAGTACGACAAGAACAGGTGGGCAGCACTCGCACCACCACCACCCACCC
>CM025608.2:20834915-20846210 GCA_014621495.2 Entosphenus tridentatus | reverse complement strand
TCCCATCCTCCTACTCCGCACCCCCAACAACACTCTGGCTCGTTCGCCCCCTTTCCCAACGCCGCCGCCGCCGCCACCGCGGCGCGCAAGCGAAGCTCACCTCCGTGCGTCTCGTGCCACACGATGCCCTCGAGGCTCACGCTGGTGCCCGGCTCGCAGGGCCCGAGGCTCTCGGGCTCCGTCAGGGTCCCCGCCTCGCACGTGTTCACACCGACGGAGCGGCGCCGGCCGGAGGCGGCCGCCGACGCCGCCACCGCGGGCGCCGCCGAAACTCCCTGCAGCCCCGGCAGCCCCGGCAGCCCCGGCAGCCCCGGCAGCCCCGGCAGCCCCGGCGCTATCGTCGATCCGGCAGCTGCCCCCGCCGGCGTCGCCGCGACGGCGCCGGGATTCGCGGCGCCGCCGCCGGATCCGGACGTCGCCGCCGCCGAAACCTCGTCAGCGTCCTCGTCGGGTGCCTCGACTTTGACCTCCGACCCCCGCGCAGGGGTCAGCGTCGGGGTCGCCGCGGGGCACGGGGTCGCGGGGGGCGGCTTGCCCTGAGCCCCCTGCGCCGCCGAGAGCGCCAGCGTCGTGGGTAATGAGGGCGACGAGGAGCACAGAGACGACGATGACGACGAGGACGAGGATGACGACGACGAGGATGACGACGACGACGACGAAGCGGTGGAGGCCGGGAGCCCGAGGTCAACCTGAGGAACAGGGGACAGAGGAAGGTGTCAGCAACTTTAATCCAATCGATCAATCAAGCGATCAGTCAATCGTCTCATCCAGCACGCTGCAGGTCACAACACGCCCACCCACCCACCCACTCACCAACTCAATCACCCACTCACTCGCTCACCACACGAGATAACAACGCTTCTCTTTCTGCTTCTTCCCACACATTGCTCCACTCTGGGATCCCCTGCCATCACCATCGGCGGCGTCTCTCTTTCATAAGAACCGTTGCTCAATTCATGGGCCAGTTCTCAGAATCGTACGCTAAAAAAAAGTCAGGAAATCAACCAATCAAGCAATCACCAAATCAATGAAGTAATTAAATGATCAAACCCACTCAAATCATCTCGGATATCGACTGAGGCGGACACTTCAAGCGGCGCACCCATCTCCGCGAAACGTAAAACCGAGATATGCGACAGATTTAGCCGGCGTTTGACAAATTAAATCCTCGCGTCCGTCGGTAGCGCTCGCATCGCAACGCGGGCGTCTCAGAGCGCCTGGCCGCCACAGTAAAAAACTATCAAACGAGGCCGTAGTTTTTTTTTCCTGCCTCGTCCTTTAATTTGTGTCCCCGCGTGGCCGCCGCTCCGAGCGAGAGGCTCCTCGAGTCGCCGCCCACCGAGTAGGAGAGGCAACGAAGGACTTTGGACCGCGATGGCCTTTTGCCCCGTGGCGTCCTACCGGCGGCACGGCGAGCGTCGTCCGCGCCGCGCCTGCCGTCACGGTTACGTCGTCGGCTGAATCGTTCCGAGCGTTGCCGAGGATGCGCCTGCCCGGCAGCTGCGGGCCCATCACTACGAGGATTTTTTTTTACTTTTACTTATGGACTTGCTACTCATTACAACGTGAAAAACCGGAAGGAGGAAGTGATCGACGATTGATTTTCCGGGGTTAGGCCACGGAACACTCTGGGATAAATTTGTGTAGAAAGACCCTCCACCACCCGACCGACGCAACCGAATGAGTGAAATCGTCACGTGGCGTGTAGTTGGTTTTTTAAACGCGCCAATTATTACCGATTCAGTTCGCCGTTTAGTTGATAATACGCTGGAGAATCGGATATTACACATGTCCCTTCAGTCACCCCAACTCCCTCTCATTCAGCCAGGTCGCAGGGCAGCAAATACAATTTGAACATTACCCAATGTTCAATTTGGATTTTTAATCACAAAGAGTTTTTTGTTGTTGTAATTTATTTCACCAAGGGCTGTGGACCCTGGACAGGCAAGCCTAGGCCTGGACAGCCAAGGCAAGGCCTGACCAGGCAAGACAAAGGCCGGCTGCTGGTGAATGTTTCCTCACAATAAAACAATCGTCCAGACTTTTGATCGAGCCGCATGCAGAGGTTACACGTACACACGCGCGCACACACGCGTGCAGAATGGCGAGCGCCTATTAAGGGTCAGCTACGGCCCGCGAGGGAGATGCAGGTCTTCTACCATGAAGATAAAGATCCACCGTGTAGTCATACCGACCGTTGGGGCAAGTGCTGTTAGCGAGAGCCTGTTAAGGCCATTAAGATGGGGTTGCTGTAGAAAGCACCACGCCCAGCCGCCTTCATCTCCCCAGTATCAAAGTCTGCACACTGCACCAGGCACTCACTGCAGGCCGAGTTGAGCTCGACCTTGGGGGGTCCCTAGGGTCAGTTTAGATATCACTCGCAACTGATGTTAGCCATCACTGGGAATCACACCCAGGTGTCCAGCATTGTAGCGCAGTGCCCTAACCACCGCACCACTGCTCCGAAGGACAAGCACTTACACACGCGCACGTGAACACAACCACCACGCACTCGCGCACGCACACAAACGACTAATGCAGGCGATTTCACACACGGCTCCCTTGGCGCTCAGATAACTTAACGGCAGCCCCTTACACGGCTCCATTAAAAACCCACAGCTCCCGTTACAGCCGCCCTCCCTCCTCCTTCCGCTAGCCCCCCACCCCCACCCCCGCCGTCTCCACTGCTACCCTCCCCTCCGTGTGGCCGCGCTGCTTGCCGGCAGGGAGCTCTGGCTGCCGTCACGATAAGCCACCGCCAAACTTGAGCGCTCGCCAGATGGGGGCGGCGGGGGGTGGGCGACGGGTGGGGGCGGCAGTGGGGAGGCAGCGTCAACGGCGGTGGCACGCACGCACGCACACACGTGCACGCACACACGCACGCACGCACACACGTGCACGTGCACACGTGCACGCACACGTAAAAAAAAGCCATGAAACAGAATTCAATAAGATCCAAGAGAGGGAATAGGCCAGTTCGCCCCGTTTGAAGGCAGCAGGGGATGGTCTTGAAGTGGCGCCGACGGTGTGTCAAGACCGGCCTCTGTTCGTGAAGGACGCCACTGGGCAATTGGAGGCAGCCGCCCTCCAGCAACAACAGCGGAAGGTGCCCACAACAACGAGCGGAGCGCTGGGTGGATAAAACGCAGCAAGTTGGCACAGGAGGGAGCACAGGTGGTGCATTCGCCAGTCAGACGACCCGTGGCAGCCGGGTATGTCCTGTGACCTCCTGCCAGCAGCGAGCCCTTCCACACTCCACGTGCCCTTTTGCTGATACGGCAAAGCGTCGTGCACTCTCTCGTGGCGCTCTACTCAAGGGGGGCGTCGTTCGCTTTGACGGAGTCCTGTCACGGCGACCGCCGTTCGATCCCATCGAGGTATCTGAGCTAGTGACCCGCGTTCACTTTCACGGGTGTTCTCATGAAAGCAAACGAGAGTTTGCTCCGGTACTGGAGGCGAGGTTGGTGCTTCGCGGCAGGATGACGCTTTAAAAAATTAAAAACCCACATCGTCTCAAAAGCTCTAAAGAATCAAAAGCCTTTCCAAGAACGGTATTCCACTGGAAGCAACCGGGTGGCCGGGTGGGCTTAAAGGTCAGAGCGCCGAGCCGGAACCTCTAAAAACTATAAACAATTTTTGCATTTTACCACGTAAGTCCCACTGAGCTATGTAGCTCTTTTTCAGAAGTGACCTGGCCACAACATGAATGCTCAACGAAGTGGCTTATCACGTGGAAATATATAGCAGACAAATACTCTAAATGCGTGACGTTGATTCTAAATGTCGAGGGGACCCCGAGAAAAATCCACGCGACCACGGGGAGAGACAGAGAGACACCGCAAACTCCAAATATACAGCAGCAGGCGTCAGGGTCGGGATTGAAAACCTGTATACCCGGCGAGGTAGGCAACATCTCGCCACCAAGCTGGCGATCTCAGCCCGGCAGGGCAAAATCAAATCTCACGCTCGGCGTGACAACCAAACAAACGCGCAAGCGAATCGCGCGCTTCTCCCACCGTCGCCATCGCCGCCGTTGTTACGCTGCGATCGCTCCTAACCGGCCACGGCACGGACAGAGCGCCATCCGGATAACATCACGGGCTTGTGGATTGCCAAAAAATTCACCCGTAAAAACAAAGTTTTTCACTATAAATCCTTTATATGCGTGGCGGCTAGAGTCCTCTCGTCCTCTGGCTTGAGATGGCTGCCACCTATGGGTCAAATGATTGCATGCCAGCATTAAGCAATTGGTAATTAAATATAATATTTTTGTCCTAAAAAGTGTCAAATTTTGGAAAAAAAAATTCACGAACATTAATTGTCACGCACAACGAGTCTGTGTAGAAAATGTCAGCTCGATTGGATCACGGGAAGTGGGTTAAAAAACGACCGAAAGATTTGCACGGTCGTAAGCAAGCAAGCGCGCAAGTGAACTTAATATAAAGGATTTAAAAAGACACACACACACAGACAGAAGACGTACTGTTCTAAAAACGCCTCTCCTCGAAGCAGGAACGCGCCGAGACGTTCCTGCCGCGAGGCGACGTGCGCTCCTTTCAGGGGGGAGGGGGGGGGGGGCGACGTTCCGCCAGGTGCGGCGAGCGGACTCGGCGCGCCGAGATCGCGAGACGCCACCGCCGACATGAGCGTGCTATTGCCTGCGACGCACCTGGCTCGCGAGGGTCGCTCGAAGTAAAAAAAGAAAAGACGGAAATATATTAAACAATAATAGTCACCATCATAGAAGGTAAAAATGCATTAAAGAAGCCCTCGCACAAGCCGCGGATTCCATCGCGGACATTTTCCTCGATCGCGCCAGGTGCCCCCAGCTCTCCCCCAGCCCTCCCCAGCCCTCCTCCAGCCCTCCTCAGCCGTCCCCAGCCCTCCCCAGCCGTCCCCAGCCCTCCCCAGCCGTCCCCAGCCCTCCTCTAGCCCTCCCCAGCCCTCCCCAGCCGTCCCCAGCCCTCCTCCAGCTCTCAGCAGCAGCAGCAGCAGCTGCTGCTGAGAGGCAGTGCTGTGAGCGACCGCCTATTGTCAGGGCGTCATCTCAGCGGACTTTGTCCCGAGTCGACGCGCCAGGGGAATTATTTCCACACCCGCGATTCACCACATCCGCGATACCTTGCGGCTCTCGCCGCGGATACGAGTCGCCTTCCGCCCACACTGGCCTCGTGGGTGCCCCTTACCCTAGCTCCATCACCCCCCCCCGGGCTGACCAGCGCGGTGAAGTATGGTCAAACAACCCTTCGTGGCCAACTCGGCGTGGTGGGGGAGGGTTTTGTCCGGCAGGAGACATCGCTCGCCACCGGCGTTTGCCGTGGCTGGGAATCGAACTCGGCTGCGCACGGCTTCACAGAGCGAGCGAGCGCGCGGCCATCGCCGCGCTCATCGCCGCGCCGCCCCTCCGGCGCCGTTCATTATCGCGCGTTGATATTTCGCGCCGCACTTCCTTTGTTTGCGCCTCTGGGCTCCCAGCTGCCGCGGGATGCGGCGTACCAACGTGCGGGGCGGCCCCTGCACGTGCGCGGGGCCCCTGCACGCATGGGCGGACGTGCGCGCAAAGTGCGTCCGCACATTGCGTGCACGTCCGCCCATGCGTCCGTCCGACCTGTCGTACGCACGGCGGACGTGAAATAGCTTTCCGGGTCGTTCCGTTCGATCGGCTGCTCTCGCATAACCGGCCCAGCACAGGCTGCGGCTGATAGATGGACAGTGAGTGGGACAGAGAGACAGGGAAAGAGAGAGGGGTGGACAAGCACAGGAACAAAAAACAGCAAGATAGATATATAGATGAAAACGGAGATGGGCCGAGTAATATTAGAGACGTGGAGAGACAGAGAGACGGGCGAATATAAATGTTGACAAAAACAGACACGGAGAGATATGAGGCTCAGAGCTTGACAAAGAGAGAGAGGGACATGGATGGGAATTCAAATACAGAGCGAGAGAGACACAGCGAGACACCGAGGGAGAACAAAAAGACACAAAAGAGGCTGGTGTGGGAGAGAGCAACATGCCGCGCGCTAAAGAGTGCGAGAGAGGGGCAGAGGCAGAGACACGGAGGGGAGCGGAGATGCAAGTCAGATCGTGTCTACGCACACACGCAGCCGCGCATATATTTTTTATTTCACAAACGTAAGAGAAGTGCCCTTGTGAGGACATCGAAGAGCAGAGAGCGAGAGCGAGCAAGCGAGAGAGCGAGAGGGAGAGCGAGAGAGCAAGCGAGAGAGAGAGAGCGAGAAAGAGAGCGAGAGAGAGAGCGAGAGGAGAGCGAGAGCGAGCGAGAGCGAGCGAGCGGAAACACTTAGTATGTGAGCGGCGTGCGTGCACGCGAGCTGTCGCACTCGCTCAGAGAGAAGAGGAGAGACGGTGCGGCGCGGCGGCGGGGATGACAGAGGGGGTGGGAGTGATGATGGCGGTGTTGGTGGTAGTCGTGGTGGTGGCGGTGGAAGAGGGTAAGAGTCAAGGGAGACGGTGGGGGTTGGGAAGGGTAAGTGTGGGCTTCCACGTGTTTGGCACGAGCAGTGGCTGTGGTCGTGGAGCTGCTGGCAGTGCTGGCGGTGCTGGCGGTGCGGAGGATCGTGCCCCTCCAAGAGACCTTTAACGAGCGCGGTGCGATGATCCGCTTCGATCTCGCGACACAACCCGGAGAGCCGCCCTCTCCGAGGGCGCACAGGGCCCACGCTAGCGCCGGTTTTGCGCGAACGGCGAGAAATCGAACCCGGGGCGTGGGATCGGAGCTCACCGGGCCGGTATCGATTCACCCACCGATCAGTTAGAAGCTGTAAAAACCGAGGGCAAAAGTCAAACTGAGGTCCAAAGGAACGAATGAAGCGGAAGCGCGAGGCCCGGCGACAGCGGGGAGACCGTGCAAGCGGGAGGGAGAAACCGGAGACGAAAAAAACACGTCCCCCGTTCTCGAATCAAATCGCGATCAAACTATTTTTTATTTTACCAGGTAAGGCGCCACTGAGCGATGCGGGTCTTGTTCAGAAGTGACCTGGCCCCAAACGATAGCTCAACCAAGTGGCTTATCAGCGAGTGGAAATTCAAAGCAGCCAAACACTCTAAATGCGTGAAGTTGATTCTACTTGTCTGGGGAAAAACCAGAGGACCCGGAGAAAAATCCACACGACCATGGGCAGAGAGACACGCAAACTCCAAACATACAGCGGGCATCGTCAGGGTCGGAATGGAACCCACGACCTCCTGTATACCAGGCGAGGTAGTTAACATTTCGCCACCGCGGCACCCCGAAGCAGCTCATCGGAATTGACGCCAGCCCATCCACCTCCCACCCCCCCGAGCGTTTCGTCTCTCTCGTGTGGCGCCAACGCTGCTCCGTGCCCGAAGGCTCCTCGCTCGTCACCGCGCTCGTCACCGCGCTCGACCTGCTGGCGTGTGGCGCTCGCGTTTCTCGGTGTTGCGTTTTGATTTAAAAAAAAATTCTATGTTAAATGTGACTTTGGTAAAAAAGAAAATGTCCCTCTCTTTCCCATCGATTGGAGCGGCCTAAATCAATCCGCTCATTAAAGTGTGATTCATCCCATCAGCGAGCCGCCGGCACGGTGCTCCACCCGCCCGCCCGCCCGCCCACTGAGCATCACATCTCCATCTCACGTACCGCGCACGCTCGCACGCGTATTTATACATAAAACGCCACGGAGGCCGCCCCGGGGAATCACTTATACGCCGCGACGTCGCGGAACAAATCTTCCGGGCACCCAATTACGGCATTCGGGGGGGTTTAAAACCAACAAAACACCTGCCAGCAATCACGGCTGTCAGCCCCAGCACCGGCCCCACCGTCTCCCCGCCCGCTGGTGCCGGTGGCCGATCCATCTTGGCCCCGCCGCGGCGGCGACGGCAACGGCGGCCGAATCGGATTTTTTAAAAATGTACACTGGAGGAAATCCGATGAGCGACGAATTTGTTTTTCACAGATGTCCAGGACATCGCGCCAGCGGTCGGCTCGACGGCCGAATGGCAAACCGCGGGGGGTTATTCTCTAAAAGTTTTAGCGTTGGGAGCGGGGGTTTGTCTCATGGCTGAATTTCATGTTCGTTAGTTTCTGTCCTCTGCATTATAATTCCCACTGCTTAATCGGCGTCACGTCACGAGATGAAGAATCCATTGGGAAATCTTTGCAGCGCAGCGCAGCACCCTCCGTGCGTTCGAGAAGCGGAGATCACAGAACTACATCTGAGATCCCGCCCAGTGACCTCTCGTTCACACGCAGCACGTTCTTACACGCGTTGCTACAGCGACAATTGTAAGCCAAAGAGATGTAGCTTTTAAACATTGCAGAGCTGACATTGAGCCAGCAATAAACCAAATTAAATGCGTTGGTTTTTCCGTGCAGTATGTATGTTGAAATTCTTTCTCACCGTACGTGGTGGGCCAACCATGCTAATCGGTGGTGCAGTGGTTGGTGATTGGGCCGAGACCCGAATCTCGCTACACTCGGGAACTGGGTTTAATCATGGGCGGCTGAAACCCAGATTCGAACCCAAGCCCTCAGCGGTGCCGGCTGGGCTCTTTGACCCGTGACCCATCCCGACCGCCTCCAGTTGCGCGGATTTTCAAGATTCTAATCTGGCCAGGTGGCTCTGCGGTTAGAGCACTTTGACTAACGAGCGGAAGGTTGCAAGTTCAAATCCCGGCTGTGGGACCAACTGGGCCAACCATCCCCCCGGGGTCAATCGACTCAACCGCACATTCCGATAAGCAACGATCGTGCCGTACGCAGGCCGGACCCTGCCACGCTAATGTGGAATGCAAACCACCGTTTCGGGTTGTTACCGCATGTTCTTATAACAACACACGGAACAGCCCAAACACACGTGGAACAGCTCTTGCACCCATAGCCTGTTGGAAGCCGTGAACTAGCGGCATACATTCCACATTACCGTGGCAGGGTTAAGCCCGTCTTTAACACACGGTAAAGATATACAGCGTGACCACACAACCCTACGTACGCAGCGCCGATGCACAATCAATTTATTTTTCTGCCCCTGCTCTGACTTTCTTCGGATTGCACTACCGGCAGCGTCACACATCTCGTCCGTGCGAGGAGGGGGGGGGATGAGGAGGGGATGATCACGCGTTACCATCTCGTCGGGCTAAAGAGCAAGCACCACGCTCCGCTCGCCGGAGACGCCCGTGGCTCCTCGCACACGCGTGTGCGGGCGGGCGGGCGGGCGGTTGTCGCGGCGGCAAGAGCGGCGAAGGCGACGGACGGCAGCCTCGGAACGCGACATCGCCAGCGCCTCTGGACCGATGCGGTCGCTTTAATGACAGCAATTATCACAGCCTGACCTCTCGCCATTTTAAACCACTTACTCCGAGCCGCTGTATTTCACTCGTGTGTGTGTGTTTTTCTGGTAACTTTAATCATTCATTGGATTAGGGAGAGGAATGTTTTTTTTTCCTCTACTTCCGAAAAAAATAAAAACACCTCCCCTCCCGCGCAGGAGCTGATAAATAGGAATCCACGCGCGCACGCACACATGCACGCACGCGAACGCACGGAAGCAGCCATCACTCATTTGCATGTGTGCCATTAACCCAACCTGTAATTGAGAGCTTTATTCTAATGAGCTGTAATCAGCACATGCCAATTGGCCTCCTGTTAGTGCAATTACATGACTACGGGCACAACTAATACGGCAACACAAGGGCATGAGGCTTTCTCTCTCCCTCTGTCTCTCTCATCTCTCTCCTCTATCTCACTCCGCCACCCTCTCGCTACACCCACCGCTCTCTCCTCGTTTCTCTCGTCAGGCCAGCTGGTACAGCATGAGGCTGCCTCTCTCTCTCTCTCCCTCGCTCATGTACGCCCCCCCCCTTTCTCCTTCAAGCATACACTCTCACTCACTCTCACCCACTGCTCTATCTCTCTCAACCACCCTCTCGCTACAACCACCGCTCTCTCTCCGTCTCTCTCGCCAGCCCAGCTGGTGTGGGTGTAATAATTCACCCCTTGCACAAATCAATGAATTGTCCCAAAGCAAGGTCAGGATTCAATTTAGGAATCATTCCGTTGTTTTGCCTTTCGCCATTCTCTCTGCGTGTGGAAGAAGCAATTGCGGTGGGGAAAAAAACGATGAACTCTGTCATAAATCCACTGGAGAAATGAAGGCCTCCCCATTCCATATCGTTCGTGGGGGGGGGGAGCTTTAACCATACTTCTCCAAGGCTGGTGGGATCCAGGACCGCCAGGAATTGGACTCGGGCTGCTGGGTCCACGGACGCAGTGCGGGGATCATTGCACCACCGCTCCAGCCGCAGCAAACGAGGATTATAAACAGCTGACTGCGCCGCATGCGATGCGAGTCGATGCTTGCATGCAGACCGTAAGAAGCGATTTCCGTCAATGGATATTCACATCTCCAGCACGCACATTCACATTCACACACGTTCATCTCCTGTCTAAACACCGCTTCCAGGTCAAGACGACATGAATTTGCGGGACCTTGTCAGCGAGCGTGTACGTGTGTGGCTGAGTGTGTAGATGTGTGGGGAGCGGTCGGTAGGGTAGCGGGCAGTGTGTAGCGCTACGAACCCGGCGATCAGAGTTAGATTCCCGCTCACGGCCACCACCAGTGACGATTATCTGAACCGGTCCTGGGCTTCACCTAGGTCTACTCAGCCTCAAATGAGTACCTGGTGCGGTGTGTCAACATCGGCACTCGGGAGACAAAGGCGACCGGGCGTGGTGCTGGCCACCCACCCCTTCGTGTGCCATGCCGGCCGTCATATGTGCTACTCGTGAACAGCACTTGCCCCTACAGTCTGTTAAGGCTATATGGGGGATCTTTGTCTTCGTGCGTATACGTGTGCACATGTAGTTAATGAGAAGACGTCAACCCCCAAAGCCAGTTAGGAAATACCGGTTCACAAACTGCTATTAAAGTCTCGGATAAAAACAATGCCTGCGTTAATTAAACGTTGAAAATCGCATCGTTTACGTCGCTGTTAACACCGCGACGCGGACAAGAAAACCGCACTCCGCCCGCGAATCAATTTGCCGAGCGAGCGGTCGGCGGGTTTGACAATATGAGACAACCAGCTCGCGCCGAACACCCACACGGCCGCCACGCAGCCCGTTGGCCACCACGGCAGCCGCACGGCGGACAGGGTTCCAGCTACGGACAGGGTACCAGCTACGGACAGGGTACCAGCTACGGACAGGGTACCAGCTACGGACAGGGTACCAGCTAAGGACAGGGTACCAGCTAAGGACAGAGTACCAGCTACGGACAGGGTACCAGCTAAGGACAGGGTACCAGCTAA
>CM025608.2:20758589-20773172 GCA_014621495.2 Entosphenus tridentatus | reverse complement strand
TGTGTGTGTTACTGTCTTTGTGTTCCTGTGTGTGTGTTCCTGTGTGTGTGTGTATGTGTTCCTGTGTGTGTGTGTTCCTGTGTGTGTGTATTCCTGTGTGTGTGTGTGTTCTTGTATGTGTGTTCTTGTGTGTGTATTCGTGGGGAGCGGTAGTGTAGTAGTGTAGTGGTTAGAGCGCTGCGCTACGAACCTTCCCGCTCACGGCCATCACCCACTGACAATTATTTGAACCCGGTTATGGGCCTCCCCTAGGTCGACTCAGCCTCAAATGAATACCTGGTGCGATGTGTAAACATCGCCACTGGGGAGACAAAGGCGGCTGGGCGTGGTGTTGGCCACCCACCCCCTCGTGTGCCGTGCTGGCCTTCATAGGTGATCGCTAACAGCACTTGCCCCAACAGTCTATTCAGGCTACACGGGGGATCTTTGTCTTTGTGTATTGGATGGGGAGCGGTGGTGTAGGCGGGTCGCGCTCTGCTGCGAACCCGGCGTTTATCTGAACCGGTCTGCGGCCTCCCCTAGGTCGACTCAGCCTTAAATGAGTACCTGGTGCGGTGTGTAAAAACATCGCCACTGGGGAGACAAAGGCGACCGGGCGTGGTGCCGGCCACCCATCCCCTCGTGTGCCATGCCGACCTTCATATGTGCCCGCTAGCAGTATGTTAAGGGGGATCTTTGTCTTTGTGTATTTGGATCAAGCGGAGCCTGATTCTGCTGATGAGGCACTGAATGTGGAAACCGGTCCAGAGTTTGTCTCGTGTTGAACCACGAGTCCTGCTGAAAGGATGCACTCCCAGGATGCCGTGCGGCTGATGGGATGTGTCAAAGTAAATACGTATCGGGGCAGATCTATGTCTGTGTTTATTTTGTTGTCTACGGAGTGTCTAGATATCCTCGTGGACAGGAATGGAGACAGACGGATGTGTCGGTACCGATGTGGATGGAGAGTTGGACAACGGGACTGCTTTACAGGTAGATGGGCTGCTATACAGACAGACGGGCGGACAGAGAAAACGGACGGACGGAAATGAACAGAACACTCGATGGACTGGCGGATATTGCCGACAAACAAATGGTGCAATAGACAAACGAATGGGACAGACTGCCGGGCAATGGGCAGACGAGGGATATCCAGATAGACACAGCCATGCGGACAGACGTCCTAAGACAAAGATCCCCTGTATAGCCTTAACAGACTGTTGGGGCAAGTGCTGTTATCGAGCACCTATGAATGCCGGCACGGCACACGAGGGGGTGGGTGGTCAGCACAAACGCCCGGCCGCCTTTGTTTCCCGAGTGGCGATATTTCCACATCCCACCACGTACTCATTTGAGGCTGAGTCGACCTAGGGGAGGCCCGGGACCGATTCAGATAATCGTCACTGGGTGTTGGCCGCGAGCGGGAATCGAATTCGGCTCGTTAGGTTCGTAGCGCAGCGCGCTAACCGCTACACTACCACTCCCCCACGTACATACACACGCTGACACACGCGTAGGGATTACACATCATCAACACACACCCACCCAACCACTCCATCATCTATCACTGAAGTACCCCACCGCCTAGCAACCCTACCACCCAACGAACCACCATTACACACTTACCCACTCACCTCCATCCAGCCGCCTCGCACTAATCAAGCACACACCACTGCACTCTCTCAACCCACCCGAATCACTCAGCCACGCATCCACCCAACTAACCGCCCTCACACGCATTATTCACACCCACCGATCCACCCACCCACTCAGTCACCTACCCACCCGGTCAAACACCCACCCACCCGATCACCTACCCACCCACCTACCCACCCACCCGGTCACCCACCCACCCGGTCACTCACCCACCTACCTACCCACTCACCCGGTCATTTACCCACTCACCCGGTCACCTACCCACTCACCCGGTCACCTACCGACCCACCCACTTGGTCAAACACCCACCCACCTAACCACCCGGTCACCCACCCACCCACCTACCCAACCACCCGGTCACCTACCCACCCACCCTATCAGATTGTGGGAGCGATTTAGAGGCGGCTTGGTCAGAGGTCAACACGAGGGTGAATCGTGACCGCGGTGCGTGTTGCCGCTCTTCCAGGAGCTATAGGCTGTTACGCGTGGCCCACGTGTTGTACAATCCCTCACCTCGCCTATTTGACAAACACGGCAAAGCCGGAGCTTAGCTTGGGCTCAGACACAAGCGGGGACTTTTGAAAGAGAAGGGAGGCACTGGGAGGGGTTCAGGAGCACTGGCCCAGGTGCCCAGGTGTGACTAAAGTGGTGGACAATGGGGGGTGTACAGGTGAGGGGGATGGGGGGGGTAGCGGTTGGACGAGGTGGGGGATGGTAAGACAAGTCGGGTGAGTGACGCACACCAAACGGCATCGAAAATCGGTATTGTAGATGTTGTGGGAGTGGAATGCTATCGGTAAGCACCTATGGGGGTGGGTGGCCAGCACTCACTACGCCCGGCCGCCTTTATCTCCCCAGTGGCGATGTTTTACGCATCGCACCAGGTAATAATTTTAGGTTGAGTCGACCTAGGGGCCGGCGCAGGACAGAGTTCAGATATTCGTGACTGTTGTTGGTGGCCGTGAACGCGAATCGAACTCGGGTGGGTGGGTTAATCTGCCCCCCTCCACTCCCTCTCTATTCTCTCTCTCTCTCCCCTCTCTCTCTGCTCTCTCGCAGTCCAACATATTCGCTCTTCTCTTACTTAACAGCCCAATAAAACCGGTGCCAAGACGGACATTTCCAGGGCACGGCAAATGTAACCGCTAATGGGGCAAAGAACGCTGCTGAATGAATCCGAATCCCGACGCCGGCGGCTTGAAGCTCTCCCCACCCCCCACCCCTCCCCCCGCCCGAGATGTGTACACTTCTTGACTTAAAGCTTTCGTGACTGCAGGGTTTCATATTCTGTGGGTTTTTCGGTAAAGTCACGCCGATAGGTTCAAAGAAAATAACTAAATAGCTACGACGTTTCGGTCACAACACAAGCGGTCGTCATCAGGAAGAGGAGGTTAGCTTCTAAAGGCAAACTGTTTATAAAGGTTTGAAATGGGCGTACCCCAAATGTCAGCGGCCAATGTTAGTGTGAGTGGTGGGCAGTGACCACGATGGGGGTGGGTTTTACACCAATCAAAGGGCTGCCAAGTAAAAATTATCATGTTAATGTAATGTTAATGTGTGAGATTAGCATGTTAATGTGAGATATTGGCATGTTAATGTGAGAGATTAGCATGTTAATGGGAGACCACAGAGCAGCAAGTTCGAGCTGGGCGAGCGAGGTGGCTGTGTTAGGGTGGGAAATTTAACCTGTTAATGTCAAATCAGAGAGCCTGAAAACAACTAACATCGGAAGGTGGTAGGATGGGAACATCACAGCCAGTTATGACGTAAACTGGATGATGACGTCCTTCCAATGACTGCTCAGTTTATACCCATCTTCTCGATTGAAATTGTGTCTGTGTCTGTAAATGTGGATGGCTTCATGAACGAATCTTTGTTGATGGCCAGTGGGTTTTCAAAGTACCTTCGTCTTAGAGAAATCTATTTCGTGTGAGCCCACCGCATTAAAACAATGATCTGCCACGGCCGAGGTATTGGTCCTGCCGTGTTTCAAATCTGCCTTGTGTTCACGAACACGGTCCGAGACATGTCGCTTAGTTTCCCCAATGTAACTACTGCCGCAGACAGCTTAGTTTGTAGACGCCGGGGTATTGCAGGTCAGGGATCACATCCTTCACAGATGGGATCAGATCACGAATTTTATGTACTGTGTTAAATCGAACCTTGAACTTATGCTTGCTCATGATTTTGGATATCCGTTTGGTGATCCCTGCTATGTATGGCAAGGTGATGGTTTTGATTGGGACCTCAGATGGTTCTTTCCCAACGGTTGAGGTGATAACTTTACGTATTGTGTTGTCTGAATATCCATTCATCTTGAGAGCTTGGTGTACGTGTTTCAGTTCACTGGCTAGTTGATCATGGTCGGAAATACATTGAGCTCTATGGTGTAGAGTTTTGATGAGGAAATTCTTCTGGGAAGGATGGTGGTGGGAGTCAGGTTTTAAATATGCATCCGTATGGGTGGCTTTCCTGTAGACAGAATGTCCCATTGAGCCATCTGGTCTCCTTTCGATTAACAAGCCACGTCAGGGCGCTGGCCGTGGAGGTCGCTCAACGATCTTACATTAACATGCTAATTTTTACTTGGCAGCCCTTTGATTGGTGGAAAACCCACCCCCATCGTGGTCGCTGCCCACCACTCACACTAACATTGGCTGCTGACATTTGGGCTCCGCCCATTTGAAACCTCTATAGACAGTTTGCCTTTAGAAGTTAATCCCCTCTTCCTGATGACGAAGGCTTGTGTTGCGATCGAAACGTCGTGGTTTTTTGTTATTTTTCGCTTAACCTATCTACGTGACTTTACCGAAACATCCAAAGAATGTGTACACTTCCACGCCGGTTGTTGTTGTTGTTGTTGTCGTCGCCGCTTCGTTGTTTGTGTTACATGAATTTATTTATAATTTCATCCTTCTCGCCGTGTGCATAGCACATCAAAGACACGGAAGAGGTCGGACTTTAGGGGACGGCCACAGACAGAGGCGATCTGCGTTCCAGATAAACATCCATGTTTTTTTTTGGGGGGGGGGGGGGTCTGCACCGACTGATATCCGACGTTTCGCTCCGCGTGCTTGGAACTTCTTTCGGAACTTAATTCAGATTCTTTGAGAGGGGGGGGAGGTAGATGTGAGGGGGGGGGGGAGGCGCGGGGAAGGAAGGAAAAGATGATGCGCTGAGAGGAGACTCGAAGAGGGCAGATCTTGGACGTGTAGACAGACAGAGAGGGGAGAGGCAGTGGGAGACACGGGCGTGGGACAACACGTGGAGGGGAGACGTGGTGAAGGCAGACAAGAGATGTAAGACACAGGCAGGAGGCACAGACAAGAGTAGCACAGGGAGGGAGGGGGGGAGCTGTGATTGAACCTCCCTCTCTCGGACAGAGGGGGCTTCGATCACAGCTCAGGGCGAGGGGGGAGGGAGGGAGGGAGGCTGCACTCCCGTAGGCGGGGCTGCGTGGGGGTGGCGGGGAGGTGAAGGGGGTCTGGCGAGGGGGTGCAGGGGAGCGTGTAAGGGATGGGTGGGTGCAGGGATTGGGTCTCGTGGGGTTAGTCGTGCGAGCTGATGGAGAGAGAAGAGAGAGAGAGAAGGGGGATGGGGAGGTGTGGGGAGCTGCCCGCTGTCGGTCGATTTGCACGCGGAAAGGGGATACGGCTGGAGTGAGGGGGTGGGAGAGGGGGGGGTGATTGGAGGTGAAGAGCGAAGGAGATGCGGTGTGTGGGGGTGGAGAGAGGGAGGGAATCACACAGAGAGAGAGAGAGCGTTGAGAGAGAGAGAGGGCGGTGTGCGAGTTGGTGAAACCAACAATTTGTGTCGTTCTTTAATCCCCGCCAGTGAGAAACATCCGACACGAACAATATATAACGCTCATCTTGAAGGCACCATAGCCTCGATAGCATCAGCAGCATCATCATCGTCGACGATGCTCTATCTACTGCTGGACGAAGGCCTCCTCAATCCCTTCCCAGGCCTCGCGGCATCTCGCTGCTGCGCCTCCCATTAGCGCGGGGTGGCTACGTACGGCGCGAAAGAAGTCCAACGTGCATCGAGTACGCGCGGTCTCCCCGCGGTCGACGTTTCTCTCTCGGACGCGTTCCATTCCTTGGCTGCCACTCCGCCCTTAGTCTCGCCCACGGGCCATCGTGCGTGTCCTACACGCGACGCGTCCTGCGGGAGCCCACGATTCAGCTTCTTCACGAAGGGTCGCGACGCGCCTCTACACGCGCTGGTTACAAACTCGAGTTGTGTTTTATAGAGAAAAAAAACCGACAACACCTTAACCGCGAGCACACGACTCTAGCCCGTCAACGCACGCCACGGGTTCCGCGATCGTGGCTTCTCACTCACTCGGGGGGGGGGGGGCACACAGAGGACCTCAGGGAGGAGTCGACAAGACGACGAAACGACCGTGAGAGATTTCACGGTCGTAGAATCTCCCCCCTCCACCCCCCCCGATACTACTTTGTCTCCCACGTGTTTGCAGGATATTTCTTCATTTTATAAACAACAACAACAACAGAGCTGCCTCGTCCAGTCTCGAAGCCTGCTTAGCTTTTCAACGCTGCGTCTATCCGACGAGGTCGAATTCATGATCTGTCTTGAACGTCATCACCATCCCCATCATCCACTGCCTGACCCCGCACCGAATGTAACCTTTGAACAGAACACGACGACGATGTTGAAGACGATGATGTTGTTGAAGACGAGGATGTTGTTGAAGATGAGGATGATGTTGAAGACGAGGATGATGTTGAAGACGATGTTGACGATGATGATGATGTTGTCGACGATGATGACGTTGACTACGATGATGTTGAAGACGATGTTGAAGACGATGATGACGATGACGATGTTGTTGACGATGTTGTTGACGATGTTTATGAAGATGACGACGACGATGATGTTGACGACGACGACGATGATGTTGACGATGATGATGTTGACGACGACGATGATGTTGACGATGATGATGTTGACGACGATGACGATGACGTTTATGAAGATGATGACGACGATGATGATGACGACGATCCCAATTGGTCCGCCCAGCTCCCACCACCTCTCACCTCCTCTCCCCCAGGACCCCTCTCTTCAAAGGCTCCTCGATCAAGGCGCGCGTACGCACACACACACGCACACACGCACACACACGCACACACACGCACACACGCACACACACGCGCACACACACACACACGCGCACACACACACACGCGCACACAAACCACACGCAGTAAATACATAAATATACCACCACCACCTCCTCCCCGCCCCCACCACAACTAAATTAATAAATAACGCGTGCGTCTTATTTGCAGGAGTGGGTTCACATTATCAGACTTCAGAGAGAATCGTGATGCACCAAACAAACCCGAGTAGCACGCCACCCAGACCCCTGCAGTCATCAAACGCATTCGCTCTCGTCTGCTAACTCGGCTTACCTAGACACCAGCCGGGAACTCGCCTCTTTGTAACTCAACTACCGCTGCTACCACGGTCGCCGGCTGCTTTGTGTTCACCCGGGTGTGAGTGTGGGAGCTCGCGTTTGGATTATGTTGCTGCTGTAGATTTCCCACGTGATGATCAGGCCACTTTGTTAAGCTATCGTTTGTGGCAGCCGGGTCGCTTCTGAAAACATAATTTCATACCTCAGTGGGTCTTGACTGCTGTGATGGGAATGGTTTAGTTGTAGTCGACTGTGTTGGGGTGCTTTGTTAGTCTGTGTACTGTTTGTTGTTGATGTTGTCACGGTCTTGCCCCTATACTGAACATCTGTGAACAAGAGCTTCATAGCTTATCGGATTCCCCCAGTATGAATACTGATTCTGAAGTACGTAGATGTGGTGCCGTAACGAGTCGCCACCGTGCAAGCGCAGTCGACTTGACGTGGTGTGCCGGGCGCGGACATATCTCTCCCGATCCTTTCCGAAATGAAGACCCTGCAGCCTGATATGGAACGGGGTTTGTTGGGATGGAGGTGCGGGCGGTGACGGGGGGCGAATTCGCGTAAACAGCAAGGCGAGCTGCTGGTTCGCCTGCGGCGTGCTAATGATTAGTGCACTCACCACACAGATGTTGTTGCCTCTGAAAAGAAATCAAAGCCGAGATGGTAAAGATAGGTTAATGGGCGTTGCTATTATCATTTAACAAGCACGCGCGCGCGTGTCTGTGTGTGGTTTAGGCTGCAGCCTAATTCAGGAGTTGAATGAAAAACACAAAATACTAAAGGAAACCTTTATTTTAAATCTTTGGTCGCACAGAAGCACCCACACATGCCCGATAACAGACGATATCACGTATTAGTATTACTACAACACTGTTTATCACGTATTAGTTGTACTACACGACGTATTACTATTATTACTCCTACACTATTTAAACTGGGTGTCAAAAAAAAAACCACGTGGAGTCATTTATGAAACACCTCCACACCGAGAAGAGCGGTGGCGCAACGGTTAGCGCACGGAGCTGTGAACTCGCCCACGATTACATTCCAGAATCCCGCTCACGGCTAACATCAGTGGCGAGCCATCTCAGAATCGATTCCCACCAACGCGTACGAACGACCGACATGGCTTTGGGGGGCGGGAGGGAGGGGGGTGTTGTTGGATTAATTCAACAGTGGATTGAGAATGGCTGGTAATTGAGTGATTGATTGAACAGGGGGAGGGCGGGGTGGTTGTGGATGATTGGCCGGCTTCTTGCTGTTGGTCGGATTCCTCGTCACGCCGCCACATTCCTGCCCGCGCGGCGTGTTTAGGCAGCGCCAATCAAGCCGGGCAGTAACAAAGGAAGCGGCTGCATGGGAGGCTTCCTTTCAAAGCAACATCCTCCTACAGACACCCCCCCTCCCTCCTCCCCACATCTCTCTCTCGCTCGCTCTCTACCTCCGTGATTCTCCCTCGCTGTCTCTCACGCTCTCTCTCGCTCCGCTCTTTCCCACTCTTCGCTCTCGCACGGCAGCGTCCGTTCGCTCTGCCTCTCAATCTCCCTCGAGTTCTCTCCATCGCGCGAGATATCGGCCACCACGCACCATCTCTCACTCACTCACTCACCCCCCTCCACTCATTCTCTCTCTCTCCCACGTTGTATCATCGGCTCTCGCTTGTGTCTGTAATTAATGAGTTGCGTTGTATATTTATGTAGGGACACGGGGCAGCTCGCCCCGGGGCTTGAACCCAGTCCCTCGGAGGTGTTGGGTCGATGTCCTGATAGGATCACGAGCCGCGACATTCATTAGCGGCGTTATTCTTTATTAACGAATCTATCGATCTAGGAAACGCATCGCCCAAGTCCAGAGACGATCTTGGAGCGGGTTCGTGGCTGCAGCGAGAAAACGCGGTTCATTAAAAAAAAAATGTTTGCTGTTGTGTTAATGACTTTTGCACGTGGTAGGAAACCGGAGAAACTCGGGGGGAGGGGGGGGGGATGCACCGATGGTGCGGAGGGGAAAAGCGACACTTGAAAATCCACACAGATGGGCCATGAACCCTCCCTCCCTCCCACCCCCCACCCCCACCCCCCCTCTTGCTGTACCGCTGTCTCCGGGCCAACGTGAGTTGTGGAAGAGGTGGCCCCTGACATGGGCGCCTGACTTGCCGCATACCCTGCGTCGCCATGGCCGTCACCAGTGAGGAGGGGAATGGGTGAGGAGGAGGAGGTGAGTGGTGAGGACGAGGAGGGAGAGAAGGGAGAGGGGGGGGGTGAGGAGGTTTGGAGTGGGTAATGGGGCGGCTGAACAGAGATGATGTGGCGTGCAATGATGAAGATGAGATATGAAGAGAAGATGAGGGGGAGAATGGTTGATGAGGTGGAGGAGGAGGGCAATGGGTGAGGATGAGGAGACTTGGCGATAGGGAGGCTGAGAAGGGGCGGTGGAGTTTTGGTGATTTTTTTATTAGGGTGCAATTGTGAACAACAGCCATATCAGACCTGAGTACATCTCATCGGCACCATCATTGAGTTCACTGCAGCTCCAAGACCCGGGCCCCCTCCCACGTGCGTGAGCTCAGCAACTTGAAGCCGGCGACTTTGTCGACGGCGATGCTGGCTGGGGCACGGCGAGTTGCGTGCCGGCGGATGGCTCCGTCAACGCCGACGATGTCTTTATTCCCCGCGCCTTCCTGCGGACGGTGTCGAGACGGGTTCGCCCGGCAACAGAGGAGGAGGAGGAGGATGGGACGATGCGAGACGTCGTGGCGACACCGCAGACGACGGCGGCGGCGGCGTCTCTCTGACCGTGGTTCTCTGTCGCGCTCGGGTTGATTTGCTGCGCTAGAAATCGTCGGTGGGTGGGTGGCGGGCGGGGTTGGGGGGTTGTTGTTATTGTTGTTGACCGCCTGCCACGGGGGGTCCGACGGGGGTACATTTCTCCATCTTCAAACCGAACGGGGTGGAGGCCCCGTGGATGCGAAGGGGCCGTGGGGAGGGGGGGACTCTGACCCATGGAGACGGCGGCAGCAGCAGATCAAAAACAAGACGATAAACACACGTGGGAGGGAGCTTGAAGGACCCCATAGAGAGTTCGGGGTGGATGCGGTGGAGTTTTGGAGGTGCGGATTTGTGGGACGAGGGGCGGGGATGGGGCAGGGGTCGAGGTACGGGGGGGGGGTGCAGCAGCAGTGAGTCTGGGCTGGGTCCCCGCGGCCACGAGGTGGTGAGGATCGCCGATGGATTGATGTGGTGGCCGGACCTGATGAGAGGTTTCAAGCGGCTCGGCTTGAGACATTTCCCGAGCTACAAATGTTGATGCTGTCGCCTCGTGCGGGGCCGCGTGCACCCCCAACAGCGGCCTCGACCACGGCCGGGCGAAGCCGGCCACGTGGTGCGCGTCGGTGGGTAGATTCGCGGTGCCCGTTTTTTGTTTCCATTGGCATTGCATTTTTTAAATTAAAAATTTCTTAATTTTAATTCCTCAAAAACCATTTTGGACCCCTAAAACAATGTGCGGGCCCATGCGTCTCTCTCATCCCCCGACTCCCACCCTGATGTTGCAACAACAGCAGCAATATTAGTAGCAACAGCAGTAGCAATAACAACAGCAGCAGGAGCAGCAACAGCAGTAGCAGCAGCAGCAGGGGCTGTGTTTGGCGATTGCCGCTTACCCGGCCGTGCCGCGCAATCAAAACACGGCGACGATACCGCCATGCAAAATAAAATAAGAATTGTCGAGGTTTAATCTCTCGACGAGATCATTCGTTGGGGAAGATGAGAAACGTTGCCGCACGACACAAAGAGGAGGAGCAGACAGGCGGTCCAGGTACAGGGCTCCCAGCGCTGACTTATCATCATCCCTAATCTTCAGATTAGACCCGAGTCAGCCACGGGTGACTCAAAAAAATGTTATGGAAATGTCATCTCGGGGAAGGCTTCCCAAAGGTAGGCTGGGGGGTGGTGTGGTGGGGGGGGAGGGATTGGGGGGTGGGGTTGGGGGTGGGTGGCGATTTGGGGGAGGGGTTGGGGGGAGAGGTTGGGGGGGGGGAGTCTTCCTTTGCTCGGCTCGTGAGCGCTCGGACGCACGTGGCAAGGAGCAGCAGGGAATCCACGCTGCCGCTGCTGATGCCGCTGCTGATGCTGCTGCTGCTATTACTACTGCTATTATTGCTGCGTCTGCTGCCTTGCTGCTGTAGCTTCTATTGCCGCTACTGCTACTGTTGCTGCTACTATTGTAGCAGTTGCTGCTATTGCTGTTGCTTCTGTGGCTGCTGATGCCGTTGCTGCTTCTGCAACTGCTTATATTGCTACCGCTGCTACACACACGCACATTCATACACGATTGCCGCTGCTGCTGCTGTTGCTACAGCTGTTGTTGCCGCTGCAGCTGGCGCTCGGGTGAAAGTGAAAAGCAGAATTTGAGAGAGAGGGAGGGAGGGGGAGAGGAAAAAAAATCCTGCGGATGTGCAAGCGAATCAATAAGAGCCTTTAAAGAGCCACGGAAAAGGGCCCCCTCCCACCCCTCTTCTCTCTCTCTCCGGCTCGGCGCGGTGAAAGCATTTAATTTGCCCCCGTCCCTCCGGCTGGCGTGGAGTGTCTCCGTGCCAGATTAGTGCGCCTGTGCCGGATGAGCATTGGCCGGGAGCCAGGCGAGAGGCGCTGTCTCTGTTTGATGGCGCGGCGCTGAGCAAAAGGGCTCGCTGTTTGTTTCTCTCTCCCTCGCTCGCTCGCTCTCTTCTGTCTCTTCTGTCTCTCGCCCCCCCCCAGTCTCCCTCCTCCTCCCCCACGACTAACAGCAGCCCCGCTCGCTCACCCGCACGTCCCCACCCGCCCGCTGCAACCACCCCTCGCGCCTTGCTTGACGCCGACAGCCAAGCAGCTCCCGCCGCCCTCTGTGCAACGCGTGGCCCGGCGAACCAGCCCTGCAGCAACAGCCGTAGCACAGAAACCACCACCACCACCACCACCACAACCACCACCACCACCTACAGCAGCAGCATAACCAACAGGATCACCAGCAACAGCTGTAGCACAGCAACCACCACCACCACTACCACCACCACCACCAGCACCACCACCACTACAACCAGCACCACCACCACTACCACCACCACCACCTCGGCAGTAGCGTCAGCAGCAGCACCACCAGCAGCAGCAATAGCAACCACCACACCACTACAACCACCACCACCTCCAGCAGCAGCAGCACCACCAGCTACATCACCAAGCGTCATCAGCAGCAGTAACACCACCAGTGACATCACCATCACCAAGTGACATCAGCAGTAGCACCACCAGTGACATCGCCATCATCAAGTGGGTGGGTGAGGTGGGTGAGGTGGGTGGGTGGGTGAGGTGGGTGAGTGGGTGGGTGGGTGAAGTGGGTGAGGTGGGTGGGTGGGTGAGGTGGGGGTTTGGAATTGAAGTGGAGAGGGGAGACGATGCGAGGGGTAGAGGAGGGAGGGAGGGAACGTAGGCACAGAAGAGTAAGGACCTATTCCCTCTCTCTCACATTGAAGATGCATGCAGACAATACTGCCTCCTTCACATCTCCGTGTCTCTCCGCGTAATAGCAAAACAAAAAATGCTAAAAGTACAGGGTGCTTAAAAAAATGTGAACACTTATAAGGGACTATCGTTTTTAATGGAAAAAGGAACGGATAAATACACTCTGGTATAATAGCAAACGCGCGTTAATCGCTTCACAAAGTCAAAGAGTCTCTCCCACTCGTTCGCCATCGTCGTCAACGCCTGGAATCTTCTCCAGGCGGTCTCCAGGGCCCGGAGGCGGTGGTGTTGTTGCAAATTCTCGGAAGTGCTAAAACATTTTCTGAAGCACCCCGTACTCTTCTGCACAATCTATCGGCCGCGCATGAAACGTCGTTCCGTGGGTGCACACATTTCAGCGGCTTCGATTCAATGCAAGCCAACTCTAGACCGGGTTTGGACACGCGCTCGTCCACATGTCAGCAGAGTTAGGATTAAGAATGAGAGCTCGGGAAACGTGAAGCGGAACTCGAGTGACGTTTGTTTACAGACGACGAGGAGGAGTGGGGGGAGGAGGATGTGTGTGTGTGGTGGGGACTAGCGTGGCCGTACGTGTGTGTGTGTATATTGAACTTCTTTCAGCGCCGTACGTAGCCAACCGCGCTTATCGGAGATGCGGGGGAAGGGCAAAAAACGAAGCCCCAAAAGCAGTCCTACAGAAACGAGTTTGTCAATCTGGACGATTAAAAAGTGCCCAGCCCCAGTGGCTTCCTGATATCGGAAGGAAGAGCGTTCCAGACGACCCGCGTCGCGAAGGTTCAGGCGGTGGCCACCGTCTTTGTTCGATGGCTGAGCCAAAAAGCCACCGCTGCTGCTGCTGCTGCTTCTGCCGCTGCTAACGCCGCTGCTGCTGCCGCCGCTGCCGCTGCTGTTGCTGCTGCTGCTGCTTCTGCCGCTGCTGCCGCCGCTGCCGCTGCTGCTGCCGCTGCTGTTGCTGCTGCTGCTGCTGCAGGGTGACGGACGGAGTGCGCGCGATGATGGTGGTGGTTTACGCTCCGTGGTTACCAAACCACGGACGCGGTGCTGAGTCCTGGTGGTGACCCCGAGGTTCGCGTGGCCACGGGCAGCGAAAGGGGCCGAACCACAGCCCGGCTCGACTCACCCCGGGGCGGGGGGAGGCAAGGCGGCTAATCAGCTAATAACCATCGGGCTCATTCTGGCCCTCGTGCGGCTACTTGCAGGTGCAGTGAAGAGGCGGCGTGGCTGGCGAGCGGCTGAGGAAGTAAGAAAGCGGGCGAGGGGGGTGGACGATGATCGGGCCAGAGAGAGAGAGAGACGGGGAGAGAGATAGATAGAGAGAGACTTTTTGAAGAGATAGATTTGATTTTTAAACAACTGCTATTGCCGCCAGCAGCAAAAGCACTGGAGGCGATTTCGATATGAAATACACAAAGTCACCAGCAAACAAATGAAAACAAACGCTACAAATCCACGCGCTGTGGCGCTAAAAGCACCGCGCACAACACGAAAGAAAAGCCACGTGGTGGTGGTGGTGGTGGTTGTGGTGGTCATCGCGCACGCCACGGTGACGAGCGAGCGCTTCAGAAGGTGAACACGAGGGTGCCGTCCATGCTGAGAGACACGGGGTGATAGAGAGAGATAGATAAATGTTATAACCGACATGCGGCCTGGGCAAGAAGTGGTGCTCTCCTTTGTGCTGCTTTTGGTTCTCGGGTTCAAAGCGAAATGGTTGACAAACATTGATTTTACACGAGGATGCCGAGTGGTTTTTTGTTTGTTACAATTATGAAGATGCTTACAAGATATTTTAATACTTGAGTGCTAGAGTATGGTGTAATAGTACTTTAATAGGAGTGCAGTCATGTCTAATGCAATGCAAACGATTATTTAAAACATCGTAATGTATCCATCAACAAGGCGTCAACCACGTATTTTTCTCTGCACGCAGACACATCCCATCAGCCACACGGTTTCCTGCTGTGAGTGTGCATAATTTTCGATTTAAAG
>CM025608.2:20714489-20748475 GCA_014621495.2 Entosphenus tridentatus | reverse complement strand
CCTCTCTACCCCCCTCTCTCTCTCTACCCCCCTCTCTACCCCCCTCTCTCTCTCTACCCCCTCTCTCCCTACTCTATGTCTATGCTCCCCCTGTTTTCTATGTATTAAAAAATTTCCTCTCTCATTCTCCCTCTCCCTCACTCTCTCTCTTTTTAAGCCCAAGGGGTTTATTGTTTCAAAACATCACGTTAACCGGTCTGCATTTCACGTGGGCTTCTGGGTCTGGGCCTTCAGCACCTTGACAACGATCTTCTGTTCCTCAATCAGGAAGGCGCGCGCGTGATTCTGTTACGGACGCACTTGGCGCACATGGAGCCTCCGTAAGCCCTGGAAACGTGCTTCTTTGACAACCTCTTTAGCACCCTCTCTCGTTTTTTTACAATCAGCGGAAACAAGAAGATGCTCGGTTAAATTTCGATTTAAAGCTTTCGTGACTGCAGGGATTCATCTTCTTGGTTCTTTCGGTAAAGTAACGTAGAAGGGAAGTAATAAAATAATAAAAATAAAACATAATAAAATAAATCTCAATAATTATTTAAAATAATTCTCACTAATTATTTTATTATGTTTTATTTTTATTATTTTATTACTTCCCTTCTACGTGACCAAGAAGAAGATGCTCGTTGTAGTCGGCACTTTGCTTCGTTCATCATTTCGTAAATTTTCTTTACTTTGCTTTATGTAAACCCCCACCTCTTGCCCAATCTCTCGCTCACTCTCCCTCTCTCTTGTTGTTGTGTGATTGGCGTTGCTTTATGTTTAATGACAGTTGAGCACAGGAACAATTTCCCAAAACGCTCAGTCGCCAGGAGAAAAAAAAACGCACTGTAAAATGTTTAATTCGGTAACTGACAAATTCCTTAAACTGCGCAAGGTGACATACTCATATAAAAACTTAAAGCTTATAAAGTGAGTCTATGGGTCTATATGAGCCTATGGGTCTTCATGTAAGTCTATGGGTTTCTGTGTGAGTCAATAAGTCTCTATGTGAGTATACGCATCTCTGTGAGTCTTTGGGGTCTCAAATGCAAGTTTATGGGTCCCTATAAAAGTCTATGGGTCTCTGCGATTCAATGGGTCTTTATGCAAGTCTATGGTTCTCTACGTGAGTCTATGGGTCTTCTACATTCGTCTATAGGTCTCAATGCGAGTCTGGTCTCTGTCAGTCTATAGGTCTCTGTGAGGCTATAGGTCTCTGTGAGGCTATAGGTCTATGCATAGATGTTGCTGAGTAAGGCCGGTGGCTTCGTCAACGTCTGCAGCTGCGGAGTGAGGCCTGTGAGAGGTGGGAGACTCAGGACTGGCAGGAAGGCACGGGCGCTGGCGAGGTCGGGGGCAAGGGCCTCTGAGTAGAGGAGATACAGGGCGACTGGCACTGCCCAGTCTGCCCAGGAGGAGGGGCCATGCCAAGGGGCAGAGCTCAGGGTCCTACCGAGTAGTGCAGCCAGCAGCTCCGATGCCCGCAGTCCAGACAGTACAAGGACCCGCGCAGGGTCAGCCAGAGTCACCAATTGCTTCGCCCAATCACGAAGCAGCTACTCCTCTGTGATGGTGTAAGCACACAGCGCCACCCACACCTCTGGTGAATCTCTGTGTTGGTAAACGCGACACGTCTGCACCCCCCACCCCTTTTCCCCGGGGGTGCAGGGGGGGGAAGGGGTCATGCCCTGTGGGTGCAAGGACCCCCTCTGCACCCACGATTGACCCCCCAAACCCAGCACAAATACTTGCACGAACCGTCTGTTGCGGGTGGGGGGGACGAGAGAAAATCCGTCTCGCTCCCTCTGTCTCCGGCGCGTGCCAGCAGCCGACCTGCCCGTTCCGCCGCCTGTCCCCGCGCCCTGGGAGGCCGCGGTGTCCGACGCGACGCGCGCGACACCTCCGAATCTCAAACGCAATGTGGGGGGAGGAGGAGGGGGGGGGGTATGGGGGGGGGGTCTCTACTGCCTTATTTTTCTTCTTCTTCCGTACGGCTGCTGATGAAGAGGCAGAGCATCAAACGCGACCGCCACTCTCAGGTGGTCAAGCGCAGATGACCGCGTCAAGAGGTGCGGAGACGTTGCATCGTCGCTGCGATGTTCTCCGTCGTGTTTGTGGATCGGGGCCATTGCGTCGTCGTTACACGTTGTATGGGGCTGTTTTGGATGATTACAGTCGCACGGTTGGCTACGTACGGTGCGGAAGAAGTTCAACAAACGTACAGCCTGACGAGGTTTGTTTAGTTTTCCAATCGTGCATCAGGTATCCGCATCTGTCAACTTGGGCAATGGTACAAGACTCGTAATTGGCTCGTTTGTTGGGATTAGGGCTGCGTAACGATCCCAGGCCCAATGTGTGTCGTTAATCCCGCGACCTCCCGACAGACACAGTCAATCAGAAGCTTCAATTCTAACGTTGTACACGCGTTTAACAACCCTCGCCGAACTCCGTCTGTGCTGTTTGTTGCGGGTCGCCTGGCGCTAGTTTTGTGCCTGTGCTCACCTCCGTTAAAATGCAAATTAATCAGTTACAAGCTACACGCGCCCGATGGTTGTTGATGAGTGTGAACGTGGAAGAGTAGGCAAAATTACCCCTTCTAAGGGGGATCGCTCTCGAGCTCCCGCGAGTAAAGGCGCCCTTCCCACGGCAGTGGCGTGAGCGAGCAATTTCAGGCCTGCGCCTTTGCCACCTTCACGTTGACGTATATTCTGTGTGTGTGTGTGTGTATATAAATATTTTAGTGTAATGTTCATCATTGCGAGTTGCATGGGTTTCTGGTGAACCGTGGCCCCGGGGGCGAGTTTCGTGGTGTACAAACAAGGGGTTCACATTGGGACATTTGGTGAGAGTCGCACAGAGTCACCCCACGGCACGGCATGGCAAATTTCATCGCCGATATCCTCCTGCGATCCGTCGGTCAAGGTAAATGTACGTGCGGTACGTTGAACTTCTTTCGCTCCGTACGTAGCCAACCGTGCTCATCGGAGGTGCGGGACAAGGACACCAAACTAAACGCAGTTCTAAAGAAACGAGTTCGTCAATCTGGATCATTTAAAAGTGCAAAGCTCCGGTGGCTTCCTAGTATCGGAAGGAGAAAGCGTTCCAGACGGCCGCAGATGCGGTGGCCACCGTCTTCGTTCGATGGCTGAGCCAAAAAGCCGCTGTCGCTGCGAGGATGACGACCGGAGTTGGCCTGATGGTGCTCCACGTTCCGCTGCCGAGATGGTGAACATCCAGCGAAGCGGACGAATCGCGCGGCGCTGGTTAGCGACGGCCTCGCCGGGAGCGTGGCGCCAGGCGATAGCGGCTTTCTCTTTCCGTGTGTTTTGTTTGATGCCTTAAAGCCGAAGGTTGTTAATAATTCAGGGAATGTGGATTTTTTTTTTGCATGTCCGATGTCGGGCCGTCACTCAGCGCCCCTCAGACAAAGGCGCGCGACACCGCAGATGAGCAGGTTCCGTTTCAGGGAAGGGAGGTGGCGTGGCCTCGATGATGTCGTGTTTGGTTGTGGCTTTTTGTTGTTGTTGTAATTCTCCTTCTCTCATTCCGTCTTTCCTTCAGTGGAAAGTGCACGATGCTCTAAGCGCGATATTTTGTTCAAAAAAAAAAAGCCTCTGCCCCGTCATGATTGCTACTGAACCGAGGCCCCACCAACCCCCCTCCTCCTCCCTCGGGGATATTTTATACTTAAATAAAACGGAGGTGAAGTCCACACACTCGAGTGCGATATTTTTCAATGTCGCCGTCTAATTGTCATCATGAATTGTCGCTGGAACAATTAAACGATCACGTCGTCGTTTAATAATTATTTTAGTTGTTCGAACAATAAAAAAAACCGCTCGTCGTCATCATCGTTTAATTGTTGTCACGAACGTCATCGTATTCTTTCCGTGGCGACATTATAGAAATAAAATCATAATTTATTTTATTTCTATTATTATTCCTATTATTTGTATTTGTATTATTTTATTTTAATTTTTTTACCTACGTGACTTTACCGAAAACACCTAAGAGGCTGTTTTAAAGGTTTGAAATGGGTGTAGCCCAAGGGTCATAAACGAAGTGAGCGGAGCATGTCAATGTAAGAGATTAGCATGTCAATGTAAGAGATTAGCATGTCAATGTAAACAGCGGCTGTGTTAATGTGAACCTGTTCATGTAAAATCAGAGAGTCGAAAATAACAGCTAACATCGGAAGGTAGGATGGAAACATCACAGCCAGTGGTGACTTAAATTGGTTAATAACGTCCTTCCAATGATTTCTCAGTTTGTACCCATCTTCTCGGTTGAAATTGTGTCTGTGTCTATATATCTGGATGGCTTCATGAACGAATCTTTGTTGATAGCCAATGGGTTTGCAGAGTACCTTCGTCTTGGAGAATTCAATTTCGTGTGAGTCCACCGCTTTAACACAATGATCAGGACCAATACGGTTTGATTCGGTCCCATCATCCCACGGGAGTTCGATAAAAATTGGTACCAAATTTTTGAAGTAAGTCAACAGCGGTCGTGCAATGGACAGACTCGTTCCCGCCAAAGTAATGTGGAATTTCCACCTCCGGTTCTGCAAGGCTGTAATAAACAGGAGATTCGCACCGATATCTCAATGCTCATTTGAGCAAGAATTCCCCGTGGCTTCACTTGCTCTCCAGGGCCGAGCATGCAGCTGTCAGAAGAACATTAGCGACGTTAATAATGATCATCATCAGCCATTATCGATCACTTGCTGGATGGATTATTGCATACAGCGTCTGCGCACGAGCCACGCTTATTGATCACTCCCCATCGTTGTTACGTTCTTACCCCGTGCCCCTACTGAACATCTGTGGAAAAGAGCTTTGTAGCTCATCAGATTCCTTCCGCAGTATACATATTTTGATTCCGGTTGGCATCCCTCTCGGGAGTTTGTGTTTGTCCCCCCCCTGCCCCTCGTTCGCCCGCCACTCCCCTGTCGGTAGCAGACTCGACGACTCCCGGGCCAACAAATTCAAATGTCTCGGCAGAGTCGAAGCGATTCAACGGATCGACTCGTCACCGCTTCGAATGACGACGCCGAAATCACCGGCCCCAGTTTAGCGACCGACTGCCGAGGAGGCGCGCCCTTGT
Source organism: Entosphenus tridentatus (assembly GCA_014621495.2). Taxonomy (NCBI): domain Eukaryota; kingdom Metazoa; phylum Chordata; class Hyperoartia; order Petromyzontiformes; family Petromyzontidae; genus Entosphenus; species Entosphenus tridentatus. Next base: position 20,743,390 of record CM025608.2, on the reverse strand, counting down.
GACGGCGCGTTTGCGACAGAGGCACCACGGGACATGACCCCCGGCGGTCGAGACTAACGACGGAGTGGCAGCCGACGGAGGGACGCGCGGTGCCGAGCCCGGCGCGTCCCGCGCTCGACCGCCCGGTGGTGAAACGGAGGTCGCCGCCGCAGACCGGCGAACGACGCGCGCCGCTGTTTCTATACAACTCGGTAGCAGCCGCGGGATTACCGCTAATTAGAAATGCATTTTCCAGAGCCAGCGGTGTCTGTGTTTCAGGAAATATGCAATATAATATCACGCGCGGAACGTGGGGGCAACCCCCCCCCCCCCATCTCACCCCTCAACCTCTCTTCCCCCCTAGACAAAAATGGAATGAAACTTGAGCTAGCAACGGGCCCCGCTGGCGCTGGCTCTCTGAGTGAACCCACGGACTCTCCCCGAACCCCCCCCCCCCCCCCCCCCCCCCCCCCCCATGTTACCTCGCCCCCTTCCCGCCCCCCCCCGCCCCCCCCCCCCCGCCATAAATGTTGAGACGGTCACGGGTGGTGTGGCCATCACCATGCGCATCCGTCTTCGCCTTCCCAGCGCTGACGTTCACGCATCGTGCCACGAAACAATTTGAGGCTCAGTCGCCCTAGGAGAGAGCCAGGACAGGTTCGGACAGCACTGGACATTTATAGTTACAGTGCATATATGAACACACACACACGCACACTTTAAGAAATAACCTCGTGACAAATATGTGGACTGTGTGTCATTTATAGACGTTTGGATGTGTTTATATTGCTACAATATATATAGTCCCTACTTGCTCTGTAAATGCCGTATTATCCGGATTATAAGACGCTCCGGAATGTAAGACGCACCCAAGACGCATGCCCTGTGTCAATAACGTAACACAAATATGGTCTCACAAACACAAGAAAAAGTTCCCCCGTATAGCCTTAACAGACTGGTGGAGCAAGTGCTGTTAGCGGGCACCTATGAAGGCCGGCACAGCACACGAGGGGGTGGGTGTCCAGTACCACGCCTGACCGCCTTTGTCTCCATAGTCGCGATGTTTCTACAACGCACCAGGTACTGTACACATTTAAGGCTGAGTCGACCTATGCGAGGTCCAGGACCGGTTCAGATAATCGTCACTCGTGTTGATGGCAATGAGCACACTGCCACCGCTCCCCACCCGAACATAAACGCAGACACACACAAAGCAAACATCAACAACAACAACAACAACAAATCAATTAACACAGCCACCCTCACTCTCCCTCACTCTCTCTGAAGATTCCTCCAAGCATTTGCCGGGACGTTGGGACATTTTTATTGCCAATAAATAATAACTTAGAACGCTATGGACGAACACAAATATCAATACTCGACACCGAACGGGCAAAGGCGGTGGTTGTGGGGAAGGGCGCAGAGTCGATGCACAGCCGCCGTCTTCAGTTCTCTACTCAAGCCACCGATTTGGTGATGCTGCTGCTGCCGCTGCTTTGGCAGTGATGCGCAAACACAAATCACGAACAACAACAACAAAGTCAACACGTCCGTCGATACCCACCAAGGCCCAGGGGTCGTCACTGTCGGCCGTCATTTTTCCGTGGCTTACCCCGCAGTCTGGAACGCGGCTTTCATCATCGTCACCATCTTCGTCATCTTCGTCATCATCGTCACCCTCGTCACCATCATCATCGTCACCATCATCATCGTCGTAATCATCGTCACCATCTTCATCGTTGTCATCATCATCGTTACCATCATCATCATCACTGTCACCATCATCATCGTCGTCACCATCATCGTCGTCACCATCATCGTTGTCACCATCATCATCATCATCGTCCTGCTGCTGATGCTGCTCCACACCGCCGGGTGCCCCGGGTCAAATGAGCAAAAAACAGTTTTTTTTGGTGAATCGGCCAAAACTCTTTGGCCTGCCAATCGACAATCTGTCAGTGGCGACGATCCGAAACGTCGGTGGCAGTCCTCCCCCCTCCACCCGCCCAACAAAAAAAATTGGACGAAAACCATTTGCCAGCAACATGTGAATCCGGCCGCACGTACAAGTCTTGCAAGCAGGGCTTAATTTCAGCGGGGTCCTCCCCGAAACCTTTCAGGCACCCGGCACACCACATCCAGTGAGTCTACCTCTCGACGCAGCTACTGCAGTGGTAGTCGCGTGCCGCGTACACTCCAGTCAGCCAGCGACCCGCAACATATTGAGTGAGAAATGAAGCCCTGGCCTGCAGGCGATCACTCCCTCTCCCTTCGCCAGAACGAAGTCGGCCTCTGCCCCCCCCACCACCACCGTCATTCATTCCCCTCCCTCCAAATGCTCTGGGGCTCCACTCTGCAGCAGCAGCAGCAGCGACCGCTGCACCCCACCACGAGTCTCAACCAAGCGCTTCGTTGCAGCCGAAACAGAACCTCTCGATCAGCCTGTTCATAGAATTATAGGAATGTAGTGAGGTGCAAGAACATTTCAATTATTATTATTATTGTTGATAGGTGTACCCGTTACACGAGTGGTAGTGCCTTATGCCGGTGATCCGTACTCCGAGCCAGCCGCTAGCTATATAGCAGCGTAGAGCGGCGACATTTAACTCCTGGTATCAACCACTTGGCTTGTTTACGTTTGGTATCGATGAGAAGAAGTGGGGGGGAGGGGTAATGTCCCTCCCCCCCACCCAACCCCCCAACCCCTCCCTCAACCGCGTGAACCCATTACAGCTGCGTGAATGCGAATTCAAGATAAGAACAGGGAGGTGGATGGGGTGTGTGTGTGTTAACTGTCACCGGGAGAAGGAACACGCAAGTCTTAGATTCTAGGTGCAACAGGAACGATATTGCCAGCCCCTCTGAGTTTTAGTCGTTTGAGCTCCACGCGTTGCTTGACGCAGCAGCAGTCGCCAATCATAGAGCACACCTGTACTGTGGTCGGTTTGATTGGTTGCCAATGCCCCTATTAGGTAGCCAATCACATTGATGATCCAAGGCTGCGTTGTCTCCTATAGCAGGGCAGTCGACATGAGGGCGCAATTGTTGAGTTCTGACTTTGTACACGCGCACTGCGATGTACGTTGAACTTCTTTCGTGCCGTACGTAGCCAATCGCGCTAATCGGAGGTGCGGGTGAAGGAAAACGAACTGAACACAAAAAAGCAGCTCTAAAGAAATGAGTTTAAAATCTAGATTTAAAAGAAGCATCGGTGGCCAATTCACAACCGCTGTTGCATAAGCCGATCAGTCTGGGTGACAGTTTGAAATGCATTGAGTGCAGGTGAACCCAAGGAAATTCATTTGTTGACGTTTCGGCCTATGGGCCTTCTTCAGGAAAATAGAGGTTTGCAGCGAGGGAGGCTACGATATCCTGGAAATGATGAATGGGTTGGATATCAGATATCGACGACGCTAAAAAAATAACAAAACAACCCCGTGTAAGTATTGTTCTTAATCAACCTGGTGTCCATCGTGTGAATTCACCGAAGCAGCAATTTCATATGCGACTAAGTATCTCATTCAATTGAAACCTGGGGTGAGCGCCGGGTAATTGCGCGAACGTGTCGCGCCGGCTAAGGTAGGAACGAGTAAACAGACCGCTGCCTTATCAAAGCAGGAATATATAATATATTATTTACATTCACCGATACATTATCTACACGATCGTCATTTTGAATTTCATCAAATGATCCATATGCCTGCTTGTTTAGCTGTCCCGACACCGCACCCGTGATGGACAGCGTGCTCTTCGGCGCGATGTCCGACATTTCACTCCGCGCTATGGGTCCTTCTGCAAGAAGCAAAACGTCGGACATCGTGCCGAAAAGCCGCGCGGTCGTGCCGATTCGTTCCTGCCGTAACTTACGCGACACGCCGGCGCAACTTCCCATGTCATCCTAGCAGCTCGGACTCCACAACACCAAACAGCAACCGCAGACCGTTGGATCACCCACCCCTTTCAACCCCCCCCACCGCCTCCATGAATAGGGATCGGTGGGGCCCAGTGAGGAGATTACCGTCTCAAAGATTTCCCAGCCCAGCTGTGTCACCTCAAGAGCGGAGCAGGAGGTTCAATGTACGCGAGCGAGCGGGCGACCGAGTGCGATGTCACAGAGCAAGCCGAGCTGGGGAGAGCGTCGTGCGTCTTGCGTCGTCTTCCAGGGACGCCACCAACGTGGGTGTGGGAGCTGCGTGCAGATGTGGGAGCTGTGAAGTGCAGCAGCAGGCGGAGGAGGATTGCGAGGGGGTGCAGGGTGGTTGGTGCAGACCACGGATGGGAAACCTATTGCTTACTCAGGACCAAATATGACTTTCAAATACCTTTGGCAGTCAACCACACATTCACAGACACACACACAGAGAGCCCAGTCACTTCTACCACTGCTGGATATGTACAGGCATGGCTGAGCGCGACACTAAAATATTCCCCTCGAGTACCCGATTAGAGCGGCCAAGGCGCTCGCAGTGATGGACAGGTGTCGTTTGTGGGCCGTTTACAAGTGGTGGGCCTCGTGTCGTGGCGGGTCGTACAAAATGAAGGGGCCGTGTGAAACGAAGGAGTGGACCGCGTCCGGCTCTTGGGCCGTGGCGTTACCCACCAGGTGGTGCAGACGCTAGGCATGTAACGACGCATCATCGATCGGAATCGACTCTCACGCAGGTATCGTTACGAACGTGCGAGAATCGATTCAATTACAAAGCTCGTCACGTGCACATTTCATGCAAATGTTGCACGGAGGCTAATGGAACGATCGAGAAGAAAGACACAAGATGAGCAACGCAAGCGAAATGGAATTAACAACGGGACAAAACAAGCGAGACTGTACAGATGAGGCAGAACAAGGGCAGAGGACATGAATCGGAACAATTGAGACAGAACAAAAGAATAACACAGAACGAGACAAAAGACACAGAACAAGACCTTACTCAGCAGACATACTACACAAGACAAGGTAACCACAGAGAACAAACGAGACAGGCGATACAGATAACACAGCACAAACGAGACCAAATGAATGCATCGTTACATGCCCAGTGGGAACGGCGGGCGAGGGTTGGCGGTGTGGCAGTGGGAGGAGGGGGGGGTGTAGGTTGGAGGGGCCGCGGTGTGTGTGAAACCGCGTGCGGTTATGACTCGGAGCAGAGGTCTGACGCCAGGCTGGTGGGGGTGTCGGGCAGATGAGATGGCAGCAGGGTGACGTCACTCGCCGACGACGAGTCCGAACAGGAGCCCGAGTCGGACAAACTCGCCTGCAACGGCGACAACCACGACAACAACCACAATAAACGATTAAACTCAACGATTTTTTGTAATTTTACCAGGTAAGGCCCGCTGTGCAGCTGTATTTCAGAAGCGACCTGGCGACAAATGATAGCTCAACGAAGTGGCCTATCACGTGGAAATGTGTAGCAGCCAACTACTCTGAACGCGTCACGTTGATTCTAAACATGTAGTGAAGGACCAATTAGACAAATCCACTCGACCACAGGGAGAGAGACGCTGCAAACTCCAAATATACAGCAGCAGGCGTCAGGGTCGGGATCGAACCCACGTCCTCCTGTAAACTAGGCGAGGTAGTTAACATCTCCTAGCCACCGTGATGATGAGAGAGAGACACGCAAACTCCAAATATACAGCAGCAGGCGTCAGGGTCTGGATCGAACCCACGACCTCCTGTAAACCAGGCGAGGTAGTTAACATTTTCTAGCCACCGTGGTGCCCGTTTGGTCGCTCATGGAGCCCCGGGACATCCATTCGGGCAATGAAAGAGTTCCAACAGGAGACCGAGCCGGACAAACTCGCCTGCAACGACACCGACCCAAAACGGCAGCGCTGGGTCGTGACATTTGATCAAATTCCCGGGGGGGGGGGGGGTTGAGGGGTGAAACACAAATCATTCCATTTCCGCAACCCTAAGGGGTACCCAAAGCAAACGATATGAGACAGATTTTTAAGCCCCTCCGTGCGATAGGCAAATCCGCAGTTATTCTGCGATCGCATCGGTGCGCGAAAGCCGCGAGGCAAATGTTTGAGAGCGCGCGTGACGAATATTTACGGGGCGAATGCAGCCAAGCAGCAAAGCGGCACAGAGACGGCGCCGGAAAACACGGGCCAGGGATCGCACTCCGCTTTGGCGGCCTGGAAACGGGACGCCGTGCAGAACCTCACCCCCTAAACGCAAGCACGAGTCCGCGAGGCTCGACCAGGACGCAAAGGTGAGCCGGAAGCAACCATTGAGCCCTGCCCACTTTCACGTAGCCCCACCCACTCAACTATCTCCGCCCAACGGGAGAGGCCCTCAACTCGGGTAGCCCCGCCCACTGTTCAGGTATCCCTGCCCACTGTTCAGGTAGCCCCGCCTGCTGTTCAGGTACCTGCCCTTTTAGAGTATTTTAGCTGCTGCTGTAAATGTCCACGTTATAGGCCACTGCGATGAGATGTCATTTGTGATAATCAGGCCGCTTCCGAAAAAGAGCTACGTAGCTCAGTGTGTCATTACCTGCCAAAAGAAAAAGTTAATATCCCCGAATCGTGAGTCAAACAACGAAGCCGGAAAATCTTAGCCGGGGACAAAATCGTGCTTTTTCACAAAAGCTTCGGAACTCTGAAGCGGCGTCGGGTTTGGTAGCTTTACGTATACCTCAATTCGGTAAACACCTGTATAAAGATACCCCTGTATCCCAGTACACCCACCTCGGAGAGCACCTCTCCCTCTAGGCGCATGCAACTTTTCTCCAGGTTACCTTACCTTACAATCCATATACATCTGTCTCAAGGTATCTTTACCCACGATCGCACGCCTACCTCCACGTACGCCCCCGTCTCCGAGTACACCTGGACCCCGGTGGTCCCGTGCGCCTGTCTCCACGCAGTAGCCACCGCTTTGCCCCCCCCACCCCCACCCCATCCCGCGACGCCCGCCCGTACACACGCACACACGCCGCACGCGCACGAACGCACACGCACGTACCGCCTGTCTGGTGGAGGGCAGGGGCTGCAGCTGGGCGCGCAGGGCGAAGGCGGCGAGCGCTCGCCACGAGGGGGGCTGCGGGGAGGCGCGCACCGCCACGGCGCCGCCACCGCCGCCGCCGCCGCCGCACCCACCGCCGGCTCCGGCAGCTTCGGCTTCCGCCTCGCTGTCCTGCATCACGGGGCTCCGCGCCACCAGGGCCTTGCCCTCCAGGCCCTGCAGGCACTGCGAGCGCAGCGGAAGCGCACGGCAGGCACTTTTAAATCGAGATCGAGAACTCATTTCTTTAGAACTGCCTTTTGTGCTGAGTTTCTTGTCGTTCTCCCGCATTTCCGATTAGCACGGTTGGCTACGTATGGTGCGAAATATGGTGAATAACATATATAAAGAGTTCAACATAGAGGAAACGTCTCAGTAGGGTCCGCCGCCCCACCAAGTCAAGCGCGGCGAGTCCTCGTCTAACGCGCTTGTAGTAAGTAGTAGATTCGAGCGTATTGGCACAAGACAGAGGAAAGTGGAAGCAAATGGCGGAATGTGCGGTGGACACCCGCTATGGGCTATCGGCCCATGGGTTGTGATGATGGAGTGAGCAAGCAGGTGCCTTCCTGAAGAGTTTGGCGCTAAGTGACAAATGCTGCCTCGTCCCGGAGTGTTTGGTGGGGGGGGGGTCGCAGGGCACAGGGAGCAGGGGTTCCCCCCCCCCCCCCCCCCCCAAGAAAAAATAAGACTGGCGTGGGAAACGAGGGGCCCTGGGCGTGCGGAGGTCACGTGAAAGGGACGGGACTCACGGTCTTGGCGTCCGGCGACGGCGGCTCTCCGTCGTGCCGCCCCGCCAGGGTGCGCTTCTTGTCCTTGCAGCGCTTGTTCTGGAACCAGACGCGGATGACGCGGGGGCTCAGGCCCGTCATCTCCACGAGCTGCTCCTTGAGGAGGGCGTCAGGCCGCGGGTTCGCTGCGTAGCACGTGCGCAGCGTCTGCAGCTGTCGCTCCGTCAGGACGGTGCGGACCCGGCTCGCCTTGCCCGAGCCTGGCACAGGCCACGGGGGCCACGGGGCACGGGCGGGGTAAGCAGGGCTCGATGAAATGCGGGGCTCTTTTAGTGCAGTGCTCCTCAGAGGGGGGGGGGGGGCACTTTCGCCAATAAGACATCGGTGTGGGGGCCGCCACACATTTGACACTATTGGGGTTTTACAGCACGGTGGGGTATTTCACTGTTTGCGTATTTTCTGGAGCCGCACGAAAGGCCACCAGGGGCCACCAATGGCCCGCGGGGCCTTGCAATGAAGAACGCTGCTCTAGTGGCCGCTTTACTATCGTACACCACATCCGCCTCTCGGGGCAATTCGCCACTGGCACCTCCCCACGCTCCTTTGGGCACTTTTCAGCATTTTCAACGAGATACCAACCTGCTCGTGATGAATCACTTTCACCAGAAACCGAATTAGATTAACAGTAGAATTAATTCACGTCAATGGAGAACTGCATTACGGGACTTGGGTCTCGTGTCCCCCACCCCCACACAGAATCCTACCCCCCATCCCCCCTCGGCTCCTCTAGTGCACTGTTTCTCAAACTTTTTTTGGCCCTCGGACCACTGAACCGATGCAAACATTTCCGCAGACCGCCCAGACCCCCGCCCCTAGTGACAAAATGCACAAGCTTCTCTCTTTAAATACCACTCGTACTAAATTATTTACATTACCGGAACATAAAAAAAAAATGTACGCAGCTATAAGATTTAGTTCTTTTTTAGGGGGGTTAGGATAGTTCAATCAGGGCAGTTTACAGAAAGTTAATTTGAAATATTAATTGATGTCCGAAACAAAAGGTATATAAACGCTGTCGTTATTATCCGGATCGACCTGCGGACCAACCGGCAGTAGGTGCAGGGGACCACGCTTCGAGCACCAACCACCCTGACACCTCACAGCCCTGCACATCACACATGACGACGAACCAGACATGTGCATGTCACATGACGACGTACCGGACATGTGCAGGTCTCCGCATGAGGCTCGTGGCACGGGTCCCCTCTTCTCCCCGGGGCCCCTGTGAGCCCTGTCGGGCCTCAGCGACGGCACGCCAACGGGACGCTCCTGGTGATGGTGGTGGTGGTGATGGTTGTGATGGTTGTGGCCCTGGTTATGGACGTGAGGATGATGATGATGGTGGTGGTGGTTGTGGTGCGGGTGATGGTGATTATTCTCGACATGCGCATCGTTGAGTTGCTGCTGTTGCTGCTGCTGCTGCTGTTGTTGTTGTTGATGACTGTGATGATGATTGTGATGATGGTGGTGGTGGTGGTGATGGTGCGGTGGGGGCGGGAGGCTGTGCGCCCTGCACAGGAGCTCTCCGGCAGGGCGCAGGGAGACCTCGTCTCCTGGCAGCAGGCGCCGGGCGCACGCCCAGCAGCGGAAGCACGCGAGGTGGTAGACGCGGCCGCGCACTCGCATCACGAGCTCGGTGCGGCTCAGACCCAGCGAGCAGCGCGAGCACTTGACCCCGAACAGACTGTGTAGGGGCAGCGGGGGTAGGGAGGCGGGAGGTGGGGGGGAATAGGGAGCAGAGAGGAGGAATGAAATGGAGGAGGTAGAGTAGAGAGAGACGGGAGAGAGAGAGGTAGGAAGACGGATGAGAGAGATGAGGTGATACCAGAGATGGTTTTGAGAAAGGAGAGGGAATAGGGAGCAGAGAGGGGAGAAAGTGAGACGAGAAAGAGAGAGGGAGGATAGTGAAGGGAGAGAGGAGAGAGAAGGGACATTAAGAGGAAAGGATCAGAGGGGTGACGACATGAGGCGAGGGGCAAGGCAGCAGCAGCACGGCCACCACTCTCAGTAGTAACTCCGACACGTGCACAGCATGTCGACCCATTGCTGGTTGATTTGCAAAATGATGCAAGATTTACAGGAGACGCCCGGCTGCCTTTGTCTCCCCAGTGCCGACGTTTTCTTTTTACATCTTGCACCGGTCCACCTAGGGGAGGCCCCAAAACTGGTTGAAATAATCCTCACTGGTGTTGGCCGGGAGCGGCAATCAAACTCGGGTCGCCGGGCTCGTAGTGCAGCGCGCTCACCGCTACGCTACTGCTCCCCACATACACACACACGCGCACGCGCGGGGCCGTGACAAACGGGGGGCCCATACCGGTTGTAGTCCCGCTGGCAGAAGGTGCGGCCTGCGCGCACGAAGCAGGAGCGGGCCTCGTGCAGCTGCGCACGGCACTCAGCGCAGCGCAGGCAGGCGGCGTGGAACCGCAGGTCGGGCCACACGCGCAGCAGGAACGCGTCCCGGATGGGCCTCCCGCACCCCGCGCAGCCCGCGGAGACGCCCTCGTCGGCACCGCCGCCGCCGCCGCCTCCTCTTCCTCCTCGTCGGCTCCCATCGTCGCCGCCGACGCCGCCGCCGCCGCACTCGCCCGCCTCTGTTGGGCAGGCGGGAACCCAATGCCGAGCGTCTAAAGTCTAATCAACGAGGCGAGCATCAACGTCTCCCACGCGCGTCTGCCACTCCGCGTAATCAAAACAAATCAATATCCGTGGGACCTTTTTGCCAGTACAGATCTGCCTTCGTATTATCTGTCCCACCCAACGACTATCAAACTCACACAGAGACCCGTAGAGTCACACAGATACCATATAGATCTGCCCTCGCATTATCTGTCCCACAATCAACTCTCAAACTCACACAGAGACCCGTAGAGTCACACAGAGACCCTACAGATCTGCCCTCGCATGATGTGTCCCACAATCAACTCTCAAACCCACACAGAGACCTATAGAGTCACACAGAGACCCTACAGATCTGCCCTCACAATATCCCCCTATCTGCTTCGAGGTCTTCTCTTCCCTCTCGGTCGCAAGACTCATGGAGACCACTCCAATGCCGCCGCTGACCAACCGGCCCTTCGCCATCCCGCGCAACGTCCCACCACGTGCGGCCGTTGTTTGCCGCGCGTTCTCACAGCGCCAGGCCGTGGCGCCAAGGCGCCGTGCTTCGCGGTAGGTGGCGATGGATGCTGGGTTTTTTTCCCCCCATTAGGTAACCCACGGCACACGTGGCCTCCCCTCTTTCGCAAACGACATCACGGGGACCTTGAGCCGTACGCTGTGAAGGAAGCGGGCGACGCGCAGTGTCCGTGGGGCAATGCGCCCGCAGAGTGTTAACCAGGGCGGCCGAGGGAGATTTCGAACCGGGAACCTGTTGCTCAGCCACGTCACCGCGCCACACGACTCGAAAGAAAAAGTTCAACATTGGCCAGATTCCAGATTGCGTCCTCTACAGCGGAACAAAAAAACACACTCGGCGCGCCGCTGACATCTGAACCAGGGCCGGTTTGGATATCACTCGGCACCGATGTTAGTTGTGGTCGGCGAATGGAACTCGCGTCGCCGGGTTTGTATAGCGCAGTGCGCCAACCACTGCGCCACTACTCCCCCACTGTAGCTCACAAAGACCACCCCCCTCCTACACAGCCACTAACACACTGTTCGGACAAGCGCTGTTCATGAGAACTGAATTGAGGCCGGCACAACACGAGCGGCGTGTGTATCCAGAACCACGCCCGGCCGTCTTTGTCTCTCTAGTGGCTCGTGTTTATTTATTTATTATCAACAGTACCAGATACTCATGTGAACGTGAGTTGACCGAGGGGGAAGCCCCGGACTGGTTTAGATATTCGTCACCGATTTTTTTCCGCGAGCGGTAAACAAACTCTGGGTTCGTAACGCAGTGCCCTCACCACTGCGCCACCGCTCCACACGATAGCACCACATTGCTCAAACACACACACAAATACAAAGAACCCCATATAGCCTCAACAGACTTTTGGGGCAAGTGCTGTTAGCGAGCACCGCACACAGACACACACAGGATACCTCGTGAACACCCCTCGAGGTAGCGGACTCAAGTTTGTTGTGCAAATAAACTCAGGTGCTCGGGTCCGTGGTAGCGTGCACAAACCACTCGTTCAACCCAGCAGAACTCGCGAACATTGCGTTCGTGTCCGTGTGCGAAGCATTGTCCCTGTGTGGCTGCGTGTGTGTGTACCGTCAGAGGTCGACTCAACCTCAAATGAGTACCCGGTGCGACGGCGTGTAAACATCGCCAACTGGGGATACAAAGGCGGTCGGGCGTGGTGCTGGCCACCCACCCCTTTGTGTGCAGTGCCGGCTTTAATCGGTGCTGCTCGCTAACAGCACTTGCCCCAACAATCGATTAAAGGCTCTACGTGTGTGTGTTTACGTAAGGACGTCTGATTTTGGAACACGGACTTTAAACTTTAAAGCGACGCTCATCTCCGTTTACGCCTCTCAGGAGTGACAATTCCACATTCCTATGGCGGACCGCAGGGCAGCTCCTTCTGAGTGCTCACAAATTTGGTATTTATTTTATGAGCTCTTAAAAAAACGATGGACTGAATCGACTCATGCGAACTTGTCCGCCTTCTGATTACAAGTTGCACGGGCTGACCACTGTGCTACCGGGCCTCAAACTCAGATTGAAACTAAACTAAAACTATACACTTTAGCAGGTAAGGCTCGCTGAGCTATATCGCTCTTTTTTCAGAAGTGACCTGGCCTCAAATGATAGCTCAACGAAGTGGCTTATCATCGTGGGAATTTATAGCAGCCAATTATTCTAAACGCGTGATGTTGATTCTATATGTGGAGGGAAAAACCGGAGGACCTCGCGACCACGGGGAGAGAGACACGCAAACTCCAAATATACAGCAGCAGGCATCGTCAGGGTTGGTATCGAACCCACAACCTTCTGTACACCAGGCGAGGGAGTTAACATCTCCTAGCCACCGTAGCGCCCTAATGTGGCGTTGTTGACAATATCCGCTTTCTCCACTCTGAAGAAGAGCCCCTGGCCTTGTCCGAAACGTTCATAATAAAATAATAACTTGAAAAAGTCCACAGCTATTCCATTTTAAGTAGCGATTGTTGTGAATGACGACATCATATAAGAAACCCTCGACTCATCCGATACAGAACCTTCGTCCCCTTCCATACAGAACCCTTCTCCCATCCCATACAGAACCCTCGTCCCATCCCATACAGAACCCTCGTCTCATCCCATACAAAACCCTCGTCTCATCCCATACAGAACCCTCGTCTCATCCCATACAGAACCCTCGTTCCATTCAGAACCCTCATCCCATCCCATATAGAACCCTCGTCTCATCCCATACAGAACCCTCGTTCTATTCAGAACCCTCATCCCATACAGAACTCTCGTCCCATCCCATACAGAACCCTCGTCTCATCCCATACAGAACCCTCGTCTCATCCCATACAGAACCCTCGTCTCATCCCATACAGAACCCTCGTCTCATCCCATACAGAACCCTCGTCCCATCCCATACAGAACCCTCGTCTCATCCCATAAAGAACACTCGTCCCATCCCATACAGAACCCTCGTCTCATCCCATACAGATCGCTCGCCTCATCCCATCAAGGTGCCTCGATGTAGCTGAGTAGGCATTGGCACACATCCCACGATCGAGCCGCAGCACCCAACCAAACGAATCGCGAAAAAGCCGAAAAGCTTCATCCCAACGCCGACGGGTGCTGGTCGTGAGTCTCTCCGTGGGCCACTGGAGCACTTCGTCGCCTCCGACTCAACGTCTCGTCGGTTACTCGACTAATCGTGAACACGTGTGGCTTGCCGATGACGCTCCACGTAGCAACGTGGACCTCGACAATGTCACCTCGGCGCTAACCGACTCAAGCCTCAATCTCCCTTCGGGGGGTCTTGCTGCCGTCACCATCGTAGACACCCACAGAGTGTAAGTGTGTGTGTTGAACTTCCTTCACGCCATACGTATCCAACCGTACTGATCGGATGTGCGAGGGAGGGGTGGGACAACAATCTAAACACTAAAAGCAGTTGGAAAGAAATGAGTTTCCAATCTGGATTTAATTCGAGAGTGGAACAACGCGGACATCCAGAATAAGCGCCTCCACATTCGAGCTCCAGACATCACGGGACCTCCTCCTGGCTTTCACTTTCCTCCTCCCCCGTCGGGGACACCGGCGGTGCAACCATCAACCGCATCACAACATCAGCAGGCCGATGCGAACTCCTCCTTCGTGAACAGCAAATTAAAGACGCAGCCGCAGTATAACGCGACTCGTGGCCATGTAACCTTAAGCTATGGACCACATAGTAAACCCTCAGATACAACAACAACCGCCATTCGCCACTAAGTGGCGGTGACGTCACCACGACGCTTGTGCCAGGCCAAGTGCACCTTGAGGCCACATTAAGTGTCGAACGCCCGCTGGCAGGGGGTCACGGGGCAGACCCAGGTGCCACGGGTCGACTGACCGAGATGATACACAAAGACAGATACATACATTGATATACATAGACACACATAGCGACGCATGGAGGAGACGCATAGAGATTCATAGAGCCACAAAGAGATGCATTAAAGACCAGCCAAGGCAGTGAGACTGTGGCCGTGCAACCCAAGCTACGGACCGCGCGGTAACCCCACGGTGGTCTGAGCTTCTTCAACGGAGTAGGAACAGAAACACTCCACGAACACACCTCTACCGAAGCCCTCTCGTCGTCGTGGCTAGCAGCACGGTTGGCTACGTGCGGTGCGAAAGAAGCTCAACGTACACACACGTACACGTTGTTAGCATTTAGCCCCTGAGACACACCACCACCGCCGCCGCCGCCGCTGCTGCTGTTGCCGCTGTCACCACGCACCACGAGAAGAGGCTCGCCATCGCGCGAGTCGTCTGTGCGCATGAGTCGAGGGCGTTGCTGCCGAGACACGGACACCGCCTGCCACCTGTGGCCATCCACACACCTGGCGGCGTCTCGATGGGGTCAGCACAGGTAAACAACAACAATCGCCCCCCACCAAGACAAACAAACACAATGAAGAGAAACAAACACGGAATTTATCACAGAGACGATGAGTTTCGCGTGTAGCCTGATTCGACTATCGGGGGCAAGCGATGTTTGCGAGCAACTATTAAGGTCGGTGTATGTCAAGTATCCCGCCCGGCCGCTGCACATAGTAACGGTAATCATTTAAGGCTGAGTGGATATAGAGGCGGCACAGTACATGTGCTGATACCACGCGCGGCAACACGACCACTCCCCATCACGACACAGACAGAACGATCCCACCGTATAGCCTCGACAGACTGTTGGGGCAAGTGCTGTTTGGGAGCACCTATGAAGGCCGGCACGACACACGAGGGGGTGGGTGGCTAGCACCACGCCCGGCCGCCTTTGTCTCCCGAGTGGCGATCTTTACACAGCGCAGCAGGTACTCATTTGAGACTGAGTTGACCTAGAGGAGGCCCAGGACCGGTTCAGATAATCATCACTGGGTGTTGGCCGCGAGCGGGAATGGGACTGGGGTCGCCAGGTTCGTAGCGCAGCGCGCTAACCGCGACACCACCGCTCCCCATACACACACGGACACACGCGTACAATGAATGTATAACAATCACGTCGTGATGCAGCATTAATTCAAAGCATACCTTGGAAATATAAACACACAAAAGGAAGGTCTGAGTTGTGTGTGTGTGTGGTATTCGTGTGACAGATTATAAGGGCGTCGGGATGTCATGGTGATCATAACAACCATCATATACAGCTGTTTGTCAATCGGCTGCTGCATGAAGGCATTTACACGCACAGGCAAAGATCCCCGTGTAGCCTCAACAGACTGTTGGGGGCAGTGCGCAAACCACGGCGATACCGTTCCCTACTTTGACACACACAATGTGCACGCGCGCACACACACACACATATGTGCACACACACACAAATATGTTGACGAACGCATGGCTTGTTATCAGAAGGCGCACGCTGAGATAAGGCGCAGCGCAGCGTTACCAATCTCTCGCACGATCTCAGGTGTTGTTGATTGCCGTCTCAGGCTCTGGGTTTTGAAGCGGACGAGTCAGCCAGCGTGTGAGCCCACTGCATCATCATTCTCATTCATCATCACCATCCCATCGCCAACATCGTCATCATCATCAGCACCAACATCATCATCATCAGCACCACCATCGGCATTACGAGCTCCTGAATCGTAATGTTCATGTGCTGCTGTCCTTAGCGAATGTGGCATTTCGTCCGATTATTTTTTATGGGGGGGCAGGCAGGTGGCACATAGCGGTGGTGCCTCTTACGGGCGACAGGGCAGATTGCCAAGGCGGTGATGCGTGTTTCAACCAAAGACAAAGACCCCCGCCCCCTCCTCCTCCCGGTATAGCCTCTAAAAGACTGTTGGGGCAAGTGCTGTCATTTGTAAGCGAGCAGCAATCACAGCCGGCTACACCACGCCCGGGCCGCCTTTGTCTCCTCGGTTCTGATGTTTACACATCGCGTCAGGTATCCTCTTAAGGCTGAGTGGACCTAGCGGAGGCCCCAAGACCAGTTAGAATATTCAATGTCGGTGTTATTGCTGGTCCGTGAACGGGAATCGAAGTCGGGTCGCCAGATTTGGAGCGCAGTGCGCTAACCACAGCGCCACCGATCCCCCACACATATATACATATACAGATATATACGTTTAAAATGCTGTATATGTACTTTAAACACAGAAAATGCACGGTACGGATTGTATGCCCAGTATATCAATGCTTATGGATTTATGTTCAGTTGTATATAGAGATGTAAACAGATATACATTTAAATGACACCATGTAATGTTTGTGTACACGGTTTTTATATATATGTGTGTGCAGGACCGACACTCATAGCATATTCGGGCTGTTTGATTTTGATACATACGTGGCTGTAGCATAACAATACATAACATTAACAAATATATTGCGGATTTTCGAAAATAGCTATTGTAAAAATAATTGCAATTATTACATAATATTAATAATGGTAATATAATGTTGATGTCGCATATATATACGAGAAGAGGCTACATCAGCCTGAGTTATAAATAACAATGTTGTTATTTTGTATAGAGATGTTAATTTTGTATAGCTCGTAATTAATTACTTTCAAATCAAGATTAATTACTTTAGATTTCAACATGTTTACGTTCAGAAGAAAATTCCGCGGATTATTTATTTTAAACAACAATTAGAATAATTAGCTAAACAATCCCCCGGATTGCAAACGACACTCTTTAATTATCGTTTTCATGAATGTGTAAACCATCGTGTGTAGGTTATAAGTAGGCGCAAAAGAAGATTAATTTACTCGTAAAATACAATAGCGAGAAATGTAATTGGTCTCGCCCGGTCTCCAATTAAGGACATCACTATCAACAAAATTTATTACGACTAATCCACCCGTAATGTTTGATTCGTCTCGACGTTAGCTGATTGCTACACGGCAGGCATGAGCATGTATTTATCCCAAAATAATAACAAACTAAATAAATTATTCACAAAGAGGCGAGAGCTAATGGAAGACAGCGTGCCTATATGAGGGGAAGTCAAATTGGTCAACAACACCGTCTGAAGGGAAAACGGATATCAGATTCGACGTTTCGGGGGATGCTCCTTCTACGCAGCACCCAGATGGAGAGAGAGGGGCCAGAGTTTGTGTTGCGCCTTGCTCGTGCACCACTTTGCCGACGCAGTCACACGATTCTTCATCTATTCAGATAGATCTCGGATCAGAATCAGGATATGTATTTGTACAGGAGGAATCCGATGAGCTATGTACATCTCGTCCTTCCACAGGTGTCCAGGGGATCAACACGAGTGGGCGATTAAAAAATAAACGTATTACAGAGAGCGCAATACTTTCATAACAAGTATCATTATCATCATCACTGCCATCGGTAACTGTTGTCTATCTACTGCTGGATGAAGAAGGCGCTCTACCCCCCCCCCCCAATACAATGCCCCCCCGTATAGCCTGTAACAGACTGTTGGGGCAAGCGCTGTTAGCGAGCACCTATGAAGGCCGGCACGGCACGCGAGGGGGTGGGTGACCAAGACCACGCCCGGCCGCCTTTCTCTCCCTAGTGGCGATGTTTACTACACACCACATCAGGTACTCATTTGAGGCTGAGTCGACCTAGGGGGAGGCCCAGTACGAGTTCAGATCATTGTCACCGGTGTTGGCCGTGAGCGGGAATCGCCGAGATAGTAGCGCAGCGCCCTAACCGCTACACCACCGCTCCTCACCCAATCCAGACAATCGCAAGCGACACAATCACACCAGCAACGAACGTAACAGCACTTTGTCAATCCACTGCTGGATAATAGTTTCACAATTCCGGGGTTGTTTGGCCATATTTCACCACGCAGGTCAGTGCAGTGATGCGTCCGGGATCGGTTCAGGTAGCTATCAATCGCCGCTGATGTTATCCTAGGTAGGGAATCAGGCTCGCCAGGTCTACAGCCTGGTGCGCTAACCACTAGAAAATACCAGGTCACACCGAATACGAATCACCCATTCATCGCGATACTAAGCGCGTGTTTACCCAGTGAACATGATTTCATTGAAATAATACTTCCTTGCAAAGAAATGCTATTTTACGATGTTAATAAATACGGCAGCGCGCACGTGGTGTGTGGGGAACGAGCGAGTTTTGTGTCTGCGCATACACGTACAGTACATACGGTAGATGAGAATGTGACTGGGATTCGTGCAAAATGTTCCGAGAGCGATGTATGAAACACTCCAACTCTTGAATATCGTTGCGGGAAGCGAGGAAACCCAGAGTACCGGGAGAAAAGCCACGCACAAGAGAGGAGAACGCAGAAATCACGCTTGTTGTAACAACCTGCTTGCTGCACTGCCTTCTGCATCTCATCTAATTGGAAAACAACGCGACAGTACAATTGACATCGGCTGGAAAACAAACTCAACGCGACTTTTTGTGTGTGCGCATACAGCTATGTCAAATTGTATTTTTTGCCAGTCTTTCGCTTTTCTCTCATATTTTCCTTTTTAGAATGTTTTGCTCCTACCCAGGTCTCCCTTGCAAAAGCCAATTAATGGTCTCAATGTGTCTCCCTCGGTACAAAGTGCTGCCTGTAATTATGTTCGACCCCCCCCCGCGCCCGTTCCCACCCCTCCCCCTCCACCAAAATATAAGAATTCACCATCACCACCACCACGATACCGCCATAATGAACAATAACTTGGGTTAGCATGCGAACTGGTCAATTGCACGTTTAAGGGGACTTCCAAAGCTGGCACGGAGAGTTACGATCGCTTCATTTACAGGAATACCGCCTGAGCACCGATTATCACACTCAGATCGATGATTAGACTCCCACCGATTACATTATTAGACTCTCAACCCCGCGTGTTGTGCCACTGCGAGTCGGAGTGAATCCCGTGTGGTTACCTGTAAAACTATAAACTTTTATTTTATTTTGCTAGGTAAGGCCCACTGAGCTACATAGCTATTTTACAGAAGCGACCCGGCTGTCACCACAAATGACAGCCCGAAGAAGCGGCTCATCATCATCATCATCACCACGTGGAGTTGTATGGTAGCAGCCAAATACTCTGGACACGTGATGTTGATTTTAAATGTGTAGGGAAAAGCCGGAGTAGGACCCGGAGAAAAATCCACGCGACCACGGGGAGGGAGAGAGAGACACGCAAACTCCAAACATCGAGCTGGCGTTTTAGGGTCGGGATCGAATCCACGACCTCCTGTATACCAGGCGAGGTAGTGAACATCTCCCCGCCGTGTAATTCCGTTGCCGTGAGAATCGGCCGTGTAGATCACGCAGTATAATATAAGCCAACGTTTCGGGCAGTGGTCATTATTCAGGGCAGACTCGTGACGACGATAGCAACACGTGCTTGCAATTCCGCGTTTTCAATAGTTCGTGTTTTGGGTTCAATAAAAAAAAGAAGATTGCATGCTGCTGTAAATCTATCTTTCACAGTGGAGATATATATATAATCCCTTACAGACCTCGTTGTAAATAAAGGGCATGATTATAATGGTGATGGTGACTGATGATGTTTGGTGACTGATGGTGGATGATGATGATGATAATATAGACGGGGTGTTATAAATCGATGCCACTGATCAGCGTTTGAATCTTGTGGACTGATTCTCGCACCCCATACCCTGTTTTTCTGTTACTTCAGCACGCGTATTCAACACCACGAATGGAGGATCGCAAAACTGAATCGTTCCCTTGGCGGTCGCGCTCGGAACCCTGCAGGCGCATTGATGAGCGCGCCACTGCCCCTGTTAATATTAATTAATCAATTAACATCTGACTCAAGCAATTAATTGACACGCGCTCGTTAAGATTGCAGCATCGTCACGCGTCGGACCGCTGGGGTAGGCCTTCATCCAGCAGTGGATCGATCACGGCTCACGGTGAATGTGTAAGTACAGTGTACGTATGCTGAACTTCCTTCGCGCCGTACGTAGCCAACCGCACGTGCGGGGGTGAAAGGGCAACGGCCTAAACAGAAATATGGACGAGGACTTTGTGTCACCATATTCAGTGAACGTGTTGCTGTTGAGTGTCATCCGCAACTTTGACAGGTGTCTCTGATGGTTGTTGCTCACTCAGCCACTGCTGTGTCCACGGAAACCGCTGTTCCTTATACACAGCCTCGAGAAGTGGACATCTACATTAAAACAAAATCTAAATCGCCATCATGATGGTTGACAGTGATTCATTTCGGCCGGAATAGTCAGGAAACGCTCTTGCAGGAATTATTTTGGAACGACACATTCAACTCGCATTATTTTCTCCTTAGCATCTGTATATTTTTAAAAGATTCAACCCGTTCATAGGAATAGAGCGTACAATAACGCAGGATTACTTTGGATATGCGTACCTTGCAATCGAGTGGCAGTGCCTTACGCCGCTAATGCGTACTATCGCAGCGTTCCGGAAAATATCGCGTGAGAAATTAAAATCGTTCACGATTGATGATAACGAATGATGACGGATGACAATGATGCAATCAAACGAACAAGCGAGGACTCACGTATCGCAGCCACCAGCCCCGTGTCGGACATAGCAGCTCGGAATTCCGGGTAGCAGCCGGGAGAGCGTTCGCCCACAGCGAGCGCAACGCGTGGAGTTAGTTCCAAACTCCAAGCAGGTCTTGGCGCGATGCAGCCCTCCCTCACCCAACCTGACAATCGCCACCTCCCCACGCACTCACGCACACGCGAACTACTTCTTTCCAAGAGACGCGGACGCCGCCGCTGCGAGCGTGGGTCGCGTGCGTTGAGTGAGCCTGAGTGCGAGGGCACGACCCAGGGGCGAGTCTTCCCCGGCCCCATCCCCCCCTCCTCCTCCTCCTCCACCGCCTCCTCGCTCACTCCGGGGCGGGGCGTGGAGGCAGACGACGCGATGAAAATCCAGCCCCGACCCAAGCGCGCACTCCCATTGGTCGGCTCGCGCGTAAATATTCATTAGATTAGGGGTGGGGGGAGAGGCGCATGAAGTGACTCGCCCCTAACCCTCCCCCCCGAACACCTCCCTAACGATGACATAAGGTTCACGTGCGCGCGTGCGGATGAGCGGCGCGTGTGTTGCGTGGTGCAAGCTGCGTTGTGCGTCGTTCCGACCTTCATAGGTGCTACACGCGAAGAGCACTTGCCCCAACGGCCTGTTGCGGCTACACGCGGGATCTTTGTCTTTGTTGTTGGCCGGGCGTGGTGCCGACCACCCACCCCCTCTCGTGTGCCTTCATATGTGTGCTCGCTGACAGCACTTGCCCCAAAAGTCTGTTAAGGCTATACGGGAGAGCTTTGTCTTGGGTCTCAAAACACCCGAGTTCGATTCCAACTCACGACCAACATCAGTGACGAGTATTCTGAAACGGTCCTGGGCCTTCCTTAAGTCGACTCAGCCTCAAACGAGTACCTGGTGCGATGTGTAAACATCACCAAATTATTCTATTGCTCACGCGGCCAGGTATAATTAATCACATGAATGGGAAGTTACTCATTCTCACCTGCTGCAGCCACAGCCTGGAACTGCCTTCCCGCAGCCATCTGTGTTGTCGAAACCCTTGTCGCTGTTTAAATCCAGGTTCAAGACCTCACTCTTCTCGTCTGCCTTTGACTGACTGACTCTCTTTAATCAGAATCTGTATTAATCCTGGAGAAATACGATGGACTACAAAGCTCCTTTTCCACAGATTATCCATCCGGGGCGAGTAAGAAAAGTCACAACAGCAAACGATACAAAAACACAATAGGAGTGCAAAATTTCGGAAACGTAAGACGATCACAAACAATAAGTAAATAAAATAGATAAAGTATAGAAGTGCGATATTGCATAGGTCCACCAATTTCCAAGTATGGGCAAGTCAGCAAAGCAACCGCGAAAGCAGTCCCAGACCACACCAAGACAACACACAGCGCCCTCAATGCAATTGCACATTAAAACACACCCTATCTCTCCCTCTATATTTAACTACACAGTATTAATAAAGTACCCCCACTGTGTCTGTACAGCGTCCTGAGATACGGTCGCATTTAGACATCGCTCGCTATGCAAGTCCACGATGTACACTGCTATTGTGGTACCTGAACTGTATAACCCAACCGTGCACGTGGAGAATGCCACCTTATATCAAGGCCGTTATCATAATTATAATATATTTTGGGGGGGACGTGTCCCCAATATTCAAAATGAGCATATTTGAATATTGTGGACACATCCCCACCCCATATTCAAATATGCTCAAAATGTCCCCCCCCCCCAATATATTGCTATAAAATTGCTTTATGTTTATATGACTGTGGTTAGGATTGTACTTTATTAATCCCTAATCTCTGCCATTACATACAATGAAACAAGAAAAGGTTAAAAAAAACAGAGCAATGTAATACAATACACTATTACACTATTAGACATTATTGTAAAAAATATAATAAAAATCCATCCCATGTGTTCGTGAAAATTTTTTATATTTTAGGCAGGAAATTAGTTTCAAATTTTGATTTTTTTTCTGGGGGGGGGGGACACCCAGACCCCCGGGAAGATTTAGTCCCCCCCAATGTTGACTCCATGGCTACGGCCTTGCCTTATACACTTGATCTACTTGATCCTATGTTTGTATGTTTTTGTTATTTTATTTCCTTTCCTATACTTTGCACTCTGGCCGTTTCTTACACTGCTTGTTGTTGTTGGAACTTTCTGCAGCCGCCCCTGCTGGACCTGTGTGGGAAAAGAACGCCACAGCTGATCGGATGTATCCACGATAAATATTCTGATTCTGTTACAGGAACCGGTCCTGAGACCTCCTCCACTGCACCACCTACAGGAGCAGATCAGAGACGCTACAGTTCAACGATCGTCTCCAGGGGATTGCAGTACTGTATATTATTCACACACTTATTTCTCTGAAACATGATACTTGAGTTATGCTGACGTCGGTAGGTGGAGGGGGGGATGAACAGGTAGGTATGGGCTCGAGGTAGGTAGGTCAAACTGTCGTTAGAGATCAAACGGGAGGTAGATCGTCAGCCATGGTTTATCCACTGCTGGCGGAAAGCCTCCCCAGGCCGTTGCCGTGAAGCAACAATCCATCAATCGTAGCCGAGCGCTGGTGGCTCTGCGCGTGGCTGCCTGTGACTCAGCGCCGTGGAGACAGCGGCGGTGGCGTGGTGGCTCACACAAAAGTTGCGAAACTTCCATCCCGTGAGCGTTGAGGGGGTGCCCTTCCCTGGGCTCGCCAGGAGACTTCTGACTTTTAAACAACTTTTATTGCCGCCGGCAGCAAAAGCACTGGAGGCGATTTAGATATGAAATACACAGTCACCAGCAAACAAATGAAAACAAACGCTACGAATCCGCGCGCTGTGGCGCTAAAAGCACCGCGTACAACACGAATTAAAAGTCACGTGGTGGTTGTGGTGGTCATCGCGCACGCCACGGTGACGAGCGAGCGCTTCAGAAGGTGAACACGAGGGGTGCCGTCCACGCTGGTACAGAGGGCTTTTCCGGCTCCCCAGCGTTCGAAGAAGACGTGCACATCACCGACATGTGGTCCAGCAAAGTACGGACTTCATGTCATCTAGTTTCCTACTGCATGGGATAGAGTGTTGCTCCCTCGCACGCGCGGGTCTTCTCCGGGTGCTCATTAATCGGCTCAACGACATCTTCTCAATCCGTGCGCGCCTTCGTGTGTTGGGGATTACGCAACGGCGTGTGATGATGCAGTTGCGTAAATGACGCCGCTTTGAGTACGAACGCCATCGGATTTGAGGATGAGGTTATTTGTCGATTTAAAGCTTTCGTGACTGCAGGGATTCATCTTCTTGGTTATTTTGGTAAAGTCAGGTAGAAGGGAAATAATAAAATGATAAACATAAAACATAATAAAATACAATTCTCACTGATTGGTATTACCTTACAGTCGCGGCATCTCTTCAGAAAGTTGAGAGACTCGATTAGCTGAGCCTTCTTATCCCGGAGTTTGTTGAAGGATCTCAAAGTTATGTGGAATCCCTCCCCATAGAGGCGGTTAAATTTCGATTTAAAGCTTTTGTGACTGCAGGGATTCATCTTCGTGGTTCTTTCGGTAAAGTCACGTAGAAGGGAAATAATACAATAATAAACATAAAACATAATAAAATAATTCTCACATTGTATTTGAGAATTGTATTTTATTATGTTTCATGTTTATTATTTTTTGTTTTGTATTTGAGAATTGTATTTTATTCTGTTTTTTGTTTATTATTATATTATTTCTCTTCTACGTGACTTTACCGAAAGAACCAATCAGATGATGTTATTCTTATTATTGTCAAACACCTGCACACGAGCTCATCTCATCGCGACGGAATTCTTCTCGGCCGCGTGTCCCACTTGGTGCACGTGTCAGCTAGTTCAGGGCCTGGCCTGACTGCGCTAACGCAGGAGATCCCCTGGGTTTGATCATCCACGAAGTTCATGGTCAATCCTAAAGCGCAACCACTGCACGAACCATGGCAGATGCGGATACCTGATGCACACATTTAACATTTGTAAAGAACTCTCCAGTAGAAGCGGTGCGACTGTGCTCATCCAGAACGGACCGTGCAACGTATAACGTCGCAATGCACCGATGCACAAATATACTAAGAGGGACATCGCAGTGATGATACACCACTCCGCTCCTCCTGACGGCGCTTGTCTGGCTTGGCCACCTGAATTGTGACAATTGCAGTTGATGCTCTGCATCGACATCAGCAGCCGTACGGCAACTAAAGAAATAGGGGGTAGGGGGGGGGGCTGGCTCAGGCCAAGAGGTTCGTGGAGACTCCGGGAGCGGTAGAATGCCACGTGGGACCGCCTCATCCATTAGCGACCGAACAAACACAGCCCCTCCCACACACCCCGTTATGGAAGCCCTCTTTTGTGTGAGGTCCGGTTAAATTGCCCCCCTTTGCCCCCCCCTCCTCCTCCTCCGCGCACACCCCACCTCTCTGGGCGGTTCTGGCTACAATTACCATTTACGCATGGACGCACACAGGTACACAAACACGTACACGCAAAATAAATGTCTATTGACCACTCCATTCATTGCTCGCTCGTATTTTGTATTGTGTGGCAGTCGTGGCAGTGGGATGCGTGTGTGTCTTTGTGTTTCACACACACCGCTACACTACCAGCGGTTAGCGCGCTGCGCTACGAACCCGGCGACCCGCGTTCGATTCCCGCTCACAGCCAACACCAGTGACGATTATCTAAACCGGTCCTAGCCCTCCCCTAGGTTGACTCAGCCTAAACATTGGTACCTGGTGCGGTGTGTAAACATTGCCACTGGGGAGACAAAGGCGGTCGGGTGTGCTGAATGCCACCCACCCCCTCGTGTGCCGTGCTGGCCTCCATAGCTGCTCACTAACAGCACGTATCCCAACAGTCTGTTACAGGCCACAAGGGGGACAATATGTCTTTGTTATTTTTTTGGTTTTTCTTTTTGTCAAATAATAAAGATCGTCGCGATGCCCTCTCCGGGGTCTGTGGCTTCGCGCGCCCCCCCCCCGCCGCCCCCTTTGTCCGCCACACGCACGGGGGGCCGAGTCGCCTTGTCAGCGGGTGATTTGTCAACCCGTTTTCAAGTGGCCAGAACACAACACACACACACAAAAACACGCGCACGCGCGCGTAGATATGCGTGGCCCGAGGGGCACAGCCACAAGCGCAGACGGTCGCACGGACTGGAGGACGGATAGTGTGAAGAGGAAAATTAATAATAACGAAAACTCTCTGTCGCTATCCGGAGGAGACGAAAAAAATAGTGCCAAAATACGGTTACGTACCCATTGGGTGGAGCGGTTGTGCAGCACGATTTATTTTATTTGACCAGGTAAGGTCCACTGAGCTATACAGCTCATTTTCAGAAGCGACCTGGCACACACAAATGATAGCTCAACGTAGTGGCTTTATCGTGCGGAAATGTATAGCAGCCATATAATCTAAACGCGTGATGTTGATTCTAATGGAGGGAAAAACCGGAGGACCCGGAGAAAAATCCACACGACCACGGGGAGTGAGAAACACCGCAAACTCCAAACATCCAGACGCCAGGGTCGAGATCGAACCCACAACCTCCTGCACACCAGGCGATGGAAGTAACATATTGCGTGGTTAGCGCGCTATAAACCCAGCGAGCGAAATTTTAACCGCTCATCCTCGGCACCCCATCTACCGCTTCACCGACTCACACCAATCAGCCTGGTGAAATATGGTCAAACAACCCCATCGATTGGGCCGGCATCCGGAGACCTTTATCCACCTTTGTATTTACAAGGGACAGTACATTATTATATTGATAAATTTATCATCGTTACTACCCAATGGAAACGTCGCCGAGCCGCTCCTCTTTCAGGAGTGCCTGGCTACGTGGAGATGTTTTGGGATTTTAGTGGGAGTTTGCCT
This sequence comes from Entosphenus tridentatus, assembly GCA_014621495.2. Classification (NCBI taxonomy): domain Eukaryota; kingdom Metazoa; phylum Chordata; class Hyperoartia; order Petromyzontiformes; family Petromyzontidae; genus Entosphenus; species Entosphenus tridentatus. The sequence goes on along the minus strand of CM025608.2, from coordinate 20,716,611 downwards.
ATTGGGGGGGGGGCAGCACGTACACAGGGGTGGGGGGGCGGACACTCCGCACTTCCATCTCTTGGCCACACCTCGCAGCCCCCACACCTACACCACCTGGCAAGCCTCGATGATCCACACATCCCAGTACTATCCAGGTCCCCAGCCCGCTTAGTTGTCAAGGTCTGGTTAGATCGGGCACGTTGAGAGCGATCTCGTGCCATTGATGCGAATGATGTTACGGTGTCTCAAGAGGCCCAATTCTGCAAACAAACATGAATGCATACATCCCAAAACGCATTTAGCACGAATCAAGAGGGTCGCAAAAACCTGCGATTGGAATCGAACCTTCGTCTGGACTCTGCATCGAGGACACTGCCCCACCAGACCGCCCGGCCTGTCGTGCTCTCACGTCTCCGTCGGCTGCACCCCCACCCCCCTGCCCCTCACTCGGCAGTGGGAGGTGAGCTTAGCAGCGTTAGCTCCCATCAGCGGCGCCCGTTGGAATTCCTATTGGCTCATTCTGCGGAGTTGACTGACAGCAGCCCGTGAAAGAGGGGCCGGGGTCCTTTTTTAATTGACTCTCCGCGATAACGGGGCTTAGGCCCGGAGGAAACCAACACCGATCCTCCGGCAGCCCGTCGAGACTAAATGCTGTCAGTCTTGTGGCCCACCCCCTGAGAGCCGATAAGTCACGGTGGGAGCCTGGGTTCTCTTACCCAGAAGATCTTACAAACATAGCCCAACGAAGTGGCTCATCGCGTGTAAATGTATATCAGCCAAATACTCTGAGCGTGTGTTCATTCTAAATGTGGAGGGAATAACCGGAGGACCCGGAGACAAATCCACGCGACTATGGGGAGAACACGCAAAGAGCTTGGGATCGAACCCATCATCTTCTGTATACCAGCCGATTGAGTTACCATCTCACTACAGTATTTTGAATCCGTTTTGTCTCAAATGTATTACAATAGTGCTATGGGGCTCGTGCCACGAGATGAAGTGTTCGATAATGTCCCGCAGAAGAAGATATCACAGAGCTACTTCTGAGATTTCTTCAAGCGACATCGTTTTCCACACTCGGTCCCGCAATGGAGACGTTTGTCGCATGGTAGTCACGTAAATAAATATAATTAAATACCAAATTTAAGACCATGTATTTGTGTGGAGTCATTGTTGACTGGGTTGGGTTAAACCCATCAATTCACTGCACTTGAGAAACCAGTTTAATCACAACTCAGTCCAGGTAAGTCTGTGTGTCGCTATGTGAGTCTATGGGTCTCTATGTGAATCTATGGGGCTTTGTGTACGTCTATGGGTCTCTATGTGAGCCTATGGGCCTAACACGTGAACGGACACGATGGGGCAGTTTGTGTGCAGTCATTGCTGACCGGGCTGAGAACATCAACTCGCTACACTTGAGAACCCGGTTTAATCACGGGTGGCTGAAACCCGGATTCGAGCCCAGGGCCTCAGCGGTGCCGGCTCAGCTCTGTGATCCGTGAGCCACCCGGGTGCCTCTCACCCATAGCCGTAGTTCCGTGTCGTCTGGCTCACCCCGCATCGCTAAGTGTGTTTGCGTCTGCGTGGCGGCTGCTGTGTGTGTACAGCGGAGTAAATCGTTCACGCACCGCACTGAAACGCAGGTGGCCCGGGTTCGACTCCCGGTCACGTACGACGCGAGAGGCGTGGGTTACCTGGCCCTGTTACGCGTCCCACCGAGATGAGCTTAAGCCCGAGACGAGTGACCTCCGTGCGTGGGGCGAACATCAGTTCTGCGGAGACACCGACAAAAAATAGACGGCCGAGTGAGCGTGGTGCTGGCCCGCACACAGTCTCCCGCGCGTGTTTACGACACGCAAAGTGGGCGGCATCGTGTGGACTGTCGAGATTCGTGAACGACGGGACGCGGCGGCTCCGGTGGCCGAGACTAACGATGGAATGGCAGCCGAAGGAGCGAAGAGAGACGCCCGCCCGCGCAAACGGAGCAATGCGACCAAAGTAGAATGGAAATAATAAAATAATAAAAAGAAAACATAATAAAATAATTCTCACGACGTTTCGGCCACAATGCAAGCAGCCGTCCTCAGGTGAAGACCATTCAGACGCTGTCTCCCCGACAGACCTGGTCTTCACCTGAGGA
>CM025608.2:20657176-20703661 GCA_014621495.2 Entosphenus tridentatus | reverse complement strand
CCCCCCCCCCCCCCCCCCCCCCCCCCCCCCCCCCCCCCCCCCCCCTGACCCGTGATGTCACACGTCGCCAGAATTGAATCGCAAAAACCTGATTAATATGTACACCTGGTTGATTTAATGGTTTATAAGCTGGAATGTATAGTTAAGATCAACAAGTAGATTTAAACGGAGAGGCTCAGTGGGTGTTACGCGGTGTCAGGGAACCAACCGAGACTACTTTAATTTCACAAGCTGGAATAAACTTCAACATCATTCATTCATTTTTTCGATGTAAAGCTTTCGTGACTGCAGGGATTCATCTTCTTGGTTCTTTCGGTAAAGTCACGTAGAATGGAAATAATAAAATAATAAAAATAAAACATAATAAAATAATTCTCACGACGTTTCGGCCACAACGCAAGCAGCCGTCCTCAGGTGAAGAACAGGTCTGTCGGGAAGACAGAGTCTGAATGAAACACCCCAGGCTTGGAGCGTATATTTATTCAGACTCTGTCTTCCCGACAGACTTGTTCTTCACCTGAGGACGGCTGCTTGCATTGTGGCCGAAACGTCGTGAGAATTATTTTATTATGTTTTATTTTTATTATTTTATTATTTCCCTTCTACGTGACTTTACCGAAAGAACCAAGAAGATCATTCATTCATCCATTCCTGAGCATTCTCTGTAGGATTCTGCGATCTCAGACAAGGGGGGTGGCGGAGGGGGAGGGTAGCAGAACACAATGCGGACTTTACAATAACATCGTCTCTGGGCAGCAGTGGATAGATAATGGCTGCTGATGGTGGTGATGATTACGACGTCGAAGACGATGATTTATTCGATGCATTCAACACAGTCGTCGTCACGCCCACCGTTTCTGTCTTGCTGCAATGCAAGAAGTCAACAGGCAAAATGCCTTTAAGCCTTTAATGCTTCAAAATATGTATCTGCCGCCAGCCTCATCATCCCCCGTATACCCCCCTCCCATATTTACTCGGATGGGAGCTCCAACCCCCCGTACGACAAACAAGAAGAACGTAACGGCACGCACGGTCAGTGCTAGTTTATTTTTATTTGGGGGAGGGGGGGTTGTTAAAATTAGGAGGGACCCGCTGCATAGTCGCTGTCGTCTCCCGCCTATTCTTGGTTCGTTCGGTAAAATCACGTAAAGGGGAAATAATAAAAATATAAAACAATTAAATTATCACGACGTTTCGACTGCAACACAAGCAATCATCATCAGGTGTGAAATCCACAGCAAGAACATGTTATATTCTTATTATTTTATTATTTCCCTTCTACGTGACTTTACCGAAAGAACCAAGAAATTGAATCCCTGCAGTCACGAAAGCTTTAAATCAAAAAGTCTCCCGTATAGTTTGAGGACCCGCGACCCTTGCTTGCTTGCTTGGACCAATGTACACGTGTCATGTACGATGTGCATGTGCCAATGTACAATGTGCACGTGCCAGTGTACACGTTCATGCATAACAAAATGCGAACTTTTGTTTATATTTATTTGAAAGTTCCCTCGGATGCTCTGCTCGAAGCGCACCATGTATAAAAGTACATTGCAGTATATATGATGAATTGTACTTGCATTAACACTCACATTTTGTGTCTATTTTTATGTTATCCTGGTTGCTGAGTACAGGTTCAAAGCACCAAAACGCCGCACGGCCAGCAACGAACGGCGCTGTACACAATTCGTAACAGATAATGTATGTATGTTGAACTTCTTTCGCACCGTACGCAGCAAACCGTGTTAATCGGAGGTACGGGAGAAGGACAACAAACTAATCACTTTAACCGTTCGGATAGCTCCAGGCTTATTGCTGCAAGGAAGCGAATCATAAATCAATACATTGCTTAAATGCGTGCCTATACCGATCACCATTCGTCAATGGGGATTACCTGGATGCTGACAATCACAGGTAGTGCTATTTTATTGCACGCAAATGGCAGAAGGTACAGGAACAATGGGCAAGTATAATGTGCAGGCATAATGTTCGTTGATTACCATATGAATAACCCAAACCGGCAATGGACAGCCATTGTCATTTAGATGCATTCATTAATCCCCCCACCCTCCCCCATTTCGCACGTGAAGGGCTCACAAGTGACGTCACCACATCTATCTTCTATTTAAGGAACTAAACAAGAGAATTTCTACACAAATCTGGCTGTACGCTTGATGATGCTTGTTGTAATTATAGGAAGAAACGTCGTACTCAAATTGTAAATATCGTGGATTTTCTCTCCAACACACCGGTGTGCTGTAATAGTATCGAATTGGCATATTTTGTTTACATGACAAACCTGACTAATTGGCTATGTCGGGTGGTGTCGGGTTTAACGACACATTTATATTTACGCGATCTAACCCAACAAAAACCTATATTATGCATGACATTGGTCGCGAAAGCCGAAGATGATGTACAAGCTCTAATAGATACGAGTGTACAACACGTTTATTGGGCTGAGCAGAGGTTTTAAGAACTTAGGAAAGTGGACGATGGGAAGGAGGGAATTTGTTTGGGTTCGGTCGTTTAAACCTCTCAAGACTCGGCCAGCCTTTTCCGGGTAAATAAATAAAATGATTTTCATTTTGTCATCGCTATGTCCGTCATGTCAACGAGCTTGAACGTCAAAAGGCAGCGATGTTTGCATTTTAGTGAAACCCCACCCCGAGTAGAACGTCAGTGGACAGGTCCCTTTTTAAATCCTTTATATTAAGTTCACTTGCGCGCTTGCTTGCTTACGACCGTGCAAATATTTCGGTCTATTTTTAACCCACTTCCCGTGATCCAATCGAGCTGACATTTTCCACACAGACTCGTTGTGCGTGACAATTAATGTTCGTGAAAAAAAAATCCAAAATGTTACACTTTTTAGGATTTTTTTTTTATATTTAATTACCAATTGCTTAATGCTGGCATGCAATCATCTGACTCATAGGTGGCAGCCATCTCAAGCCAGAGGACGAGAGGACTCTAGCCGCCACGCATATAAAGGATTTATAGTGAAAAACTTTGTTTTAACGGGTTAATTTTGACCGAATCGTAAATTCTTCTCTCCGCTAATTCGTCAGGAACACATCGACCGTCCCCCATTCCTGAAGAATCGACTCGCGTCCTACTGCTGCCGACAATCGGTGTTCGGGGCTGTGCTGTGCAGTTGTGCCGCGCGCTGCTTTCGCATCCAGTCCGACGTTTCGCTCCCATTCATAGGGGACTTCTTCAGGAACTGTGTTCAGTTTGTGAAGAACACACTCGAGAGAGCGAACTAAACCTCACGTCCGATATTGCCGGCAGAGGGCAGGAGAAAACTCACCCGCAGTGACTGCACGGAGAAAACTACGCTCACCCACTGAGCCAGTGGAACCTGTAAGCTCTGTCTGACACGTAATCTTCACTGATGGGCAATTTCACTTGACTTCTCTAAGCCCCACCATAGCACACACATATTCTCCCTGCAAAATCTCTTGACAAAGCAGCCGGGGGAAATCGCCGTTAGCGAGCGCCTATTGTGATCGGCACGGCACACGAGGGAATGGTGTGGCCAGCACCACGGCTGGCAGTGTTTCAGCTGCTCATTTAAGGCTGAATCGGCCTCGGGAGTTGTCCAAGGCTCCTTCACATATCAGTCACCACACGTGTTAGTCGTGACTGGGAATCGAATCCAAGGCGGTGGGTTTGTAGCGCAGCGTGCAAACCACTCCACCACTGATACCACAAAATCAAAACATACCCAGTGTAGCCTTCACAGACTGTTGGGGCAAGTGTTCTTAGCGAGCAGCAATAAATGCCAGCACGGCACATGAGGGGATGGGTGGCGAACACCACGCCTGACCGCCTTTGTCCCTCCATTGCTGATGTTCATACCACAGTGCGCCAACTCCCACCCTACCGCTCCCCACTCTGCCAACACAAGACAAAGATCCCCCGTATAGCCTGAACAGACTGTCGGGGCAAGTGCTGTTAGCGAGCACCTGTGAAGGCCGGCACGGCACACGAGGGGGTGGGTGGCCAGCACCACACCCGGTCGCCTTTGTCTCCCTATTGGCAATGTTTACACACCGCACCAGGTACTCATTTGAGGCTGAGTCGACCTAGGGGAGGCCCAGGACCGGTTCAGATAATCGTAACTGGTGTTGGCCGTGAGCGGGAATCGAACTCGGTTCGCTGGGTTCGTAGCGCAGGGCGCTTACCGCTACACTATCGCTCCCCACTAACACACACACATGCGCAGACGCGCGCCCATGGCATTTCGTGAACACCACTGTGGGTGTATGATTGAGAACTTCATCGCATGGGCGGTTCTTAATTCCGATAAAGCTCGGATAAGTTTTGTGTTCGCTGCGTCGTTCCTTGGCTGTTTCAGAACGCTTTTCAGTGCCCGTCAAACGACACAATCATCCACACTTATGGGCTCATGCGTGTCTCGTGGAGCTGCAGACACATACAATCAGAGATGTGTCCAGATTTTCAGCAGGCTCGCGCCCAAACCTGCTTCGGATGCTTGTCTATTATTGCATTATTTATATTATAGGTGCGTTGGTAGGTTGGCAACAACAACAACGAAAGTACAAACAAATACTGTATTCATTTCTTGAAGAAGCTGTCAGCACGTGGAGCAAAACGTCGGACATCGTGCGGAACAAGAACGTGGTACGACCCAAAAACACATGGGGGGGGGGGGGGGAGGAGAAGACATAAAGTGGCATATGAAGCAAATATTGATCTTCGAGCAGAAAGCCCCATGTTTGGTCATTGTGACCACGCACGGGGCAGGGACAATAAGGGGGCATCTCCGAGACAGCGAGACAGCTACCACTACCGCACGGGCGAAACATTTACACAAATACACCCGCCTGTCAGCACCTCCTTTAATTACGCCTCTCTTCAATCGGGGGGGGGTAATTGTGGGTTTTGGGAGGAGGATGGAGGGGGGGCGGCGGTTTTTTTCTCTCCTCATCCTTTCTGACTCACGTACGCCGCTCATTCAAGATCAAGTGCGGCCAAGCGCCGGTAAAGTTCAGATGATGAGAGAATAAGGAGAGAGAGAGAACAAAATATACAACACCAAAACTCTATTCAATTGCAAGCAGCTGCAGCGGACGCTCCCGCTGCTGCCGCTAAGTGACCTTGCGAGCGGTGACCTGCTCTGCTCTGCGCGTTTCCCTTCAGTTCGCTGGCTCCGATGCAGGTGTTTTACAGCTCAATATTAAGCTGTCATCACACATTGTAAAAATTGGGCAAACATTTAGTAGTGGCGCGGGGGTGGGCGAATAGGTTTGCGCGGTGGGCCGGGGGGGGAGGTGGGAAGAAATCGGATGGCTGGTGGTTGGTGGGTTGGTGTGAGGAGGTGGATTGCGAGGGGGAGGCGGGGTGCGCGCCGGCGCGTGTGGGGGGGCGGGGAAGAATTGTGGAGGAGAAGGAGGTTGTAGGACGGTTTTCAGGAGGGAGGCGGAGAGGATTTGTGGAGGAAAGGTGTCGGATAGCCGGCGGTGGTGGTTTGGTGGGAGAAGCTGGAGAGAGGGGAACGGAGAAGAGACTTGTGGAGGAGAGGGAGGCGTTATAGGATGTTTGGTTTGGTCGGAAACGGTATAAGAGAGAGGGGGGTGAGTGGAGGAGGGAGGATATTGTGGAGGGGAGGAAGACAGTTTTCGTCCTGGTCATAAGTCAATTCACACACGAGCCCATCTGCGAGTGTGGCTGGAGAGTGAGTGAGCGAGGGAGCAGTGGGGGGGGGGGGTCATGTTTGTGAGTGAGCCGCGTCACAACCAGACCACCAGGTTTGCCCGAGGGCTGACATTTCGTACGTCCCGTCGGGTGATGAGTGCGCTCGTGTAAGTCACGACGGGTTCACAGAGAAGTGACCCACCAATGTATCACCATCATCAGCCGTGATCTATGCACTGCTGGATGAAGGCCTCCCCAAGGCCGCCGTTATCACTCATGGTGCTGCGGTGCCAAAATGTACCTTACTCCTGCAAAGGAACTGATCTTATTACCCCATCTCCATGGCGGTCCTCCACGAGGATACGTTCTGGCTTTTGGCTGCCATTCTATCACCAGTCTCGTTCATTGGAAATCAGCGATGTGCCCTGCACAAGCCCAATAACGTTATCAACATTCAATATGATGTCGATAAATGTATGCTATCTTATTCGTGGGTTCCTCTTCCTGGTTTTCGGAATATTTCCAAAAAAGAATCATCTCCATGCTTATTTTTGCGTATTTGTCAGCTTTCAGTACGTTTTCTTTGTCAGTGTCCATTTTTATGACCCACAAGTCACAGTGGGTCATGTGTACTTTCTAGTTTTCAATCGTATATATAGTATATGTATCTCAGATTGGTAATTGATCATCGATGTTTGTGAGGGCTCTGTAAACGGAAGTGTTATGAGTTAGCGGATGCAAAGGGATATCAGAGTTAAAGACATGACCACTTTAGGTACCGGTCCAATCAATGCCAAACCTTCATACTTTCATCATCGAGACTTAGAGACATCCCTAGATGTCTCAAAAAGCGGTATTTAATGGGTTTATCTTTCTCTATCGCAGAGCAGCAATTCCGTCTCGCGAGGAACCAGCCGTGATGTGCGTAATCACTTTAAATAGATGAATTGTTCAATTTAGTTAATACGTTATGTCGTCCCTTTAAATCCGCCGCATTCATTCAGCAGTGGGCTGATGATGGCTGGTGGTGGTGGTGATGATAAGGAGTTATATAGTTATATTGCGGACACTTTCACACTTTATCCGGGCAAATATTGCCGGCGGTACATTTAAACAAAGTGGCACAGTTTGTTACCGAAACAAACAGGTCATTCAGCGGCGTTTTTTTTACTTGACAGGTTAAGATTAAAAGCGCGGCGCAATTACATAACATTACCGCCACAAGACAAATAAAGACACTACATCGATTCACGTGTATGACTTCCTTTGTTTGTTGTGGGTATCGCACACACTCTCCCACCCCAACGCCTGCTCCCCCTACACCCCCCACGCCACCCCCAGCTAAGTGCATGGCCACCTGCAGTAGAGCACAAACACACGCATATGTCACCCAGACAAGAACACGCACGGGGGCAGGAGGAGGCGGGTGGGGAAGTGGATGATGGGACTTGCTGGGTGCCGGAGCCTCCGGCAGGAGACAGAGGAGTCAGTTGTGAGTGGAGAGAGAGAGAGAGCGAGAGAGAGAGCAAGAAATATACTGCCCCAGAAACTATATCAATTATTTAAGAGTAATAAATATTCCCCGCGACTTTTATGGCCAGTAATTTATGTTGGCAGCTCGGCACCTCTTCCCTAATTGAAATATACGGGCGGCCGCAGGGAGACGGAGCGGAGTAGGGGCAGACATTTGAGGCGGCCTCCCCTGGGGTCAAACATCCCTCTCCGCACCCCCCCCCCAAACTATGCCCGCTCCTCCCCGAAACACCCCGTCCTCCCCCGTCCTCCATCACCCCCCATCATCAACTCCCACGTAGTCTCGCCGCACAACACCCTTTGACACCGCGACACCGATATGAGCGATAAAACACATACACACACATACACACAAGCCGCGTGCGTGAGGCCACATGCAACGCCCAACCCCCCCAACCCACGACTTTTCGGTCCATCTCACTTTCATTTACGCACACACAGCGCCGGTTATTCGCGGTGAGCGCAAATATTTATTATTTATTCCAAATTTATCATTGGTGTTATTTATGTACGCATCAGCCACCGCGCCGGTGGGAGGGAGGGGTTCCCTTCCTTTATTCGCCTCTTGCCTTCGAGGTCCGGCATCATTTTGGGGCCGGTCTTCCCAACTTCAGACTCGTGTCCGCGTGGTGCCGCCTTGATCTGCTCTCTCCGCTGCGTGTCGACGAGTCGATTAAATCAGCGAGATACACTTTGAGCGCGGGGAGGGCATTGGTTCGTTAGGGCAATCATTGAGGGAGTCCCCGAAGCTCTGACGAGCGGATTAGTCGGCCGAAAACGCACATGCTGGGTTCCCCTTTTAATTAGAGCAAAGCTTAATTAATTGCCAGAGAATATATTCATAAATTAGCAGCAAATTGCGAATGCACTGCTGCGTGTAGGCTGCCCCCCATACCGCGTTGGCCGTGGGGGTTATATTTTGGTTGTTTGGCCAGAACTTCACCGTGCCGGTAAGTGCGGTTTGGGCGAAGTCGGAGAGGCTCAGGAGGGCTTCAGATATCACTCGGCACCGATGTTAAACCCGTGGCCGGCAATCACGAACATGGCTTTAGCGCACAACGCGCTGACCCACGGCGCGCGCCCAACACAAGGTCCCTTTGCAAGAGACTTTAAACGCGGCCAGTGAAGTCGATTTCGACGTTCAATGTAGCAGCCCTTCTCCCCTCCAACCCGGAAAACTGGCAGTTCTCATTCGCTTATTGCAGGAGTCTTAAATTGCAGCTCAGCACAAAGTAAATCATTGTCCAGTGAACAGACGCACTGCACACGCCGGCACATTTCTGAGAATGAATGACACAGTCGGAGGGCTTTTTTGTGCAAAGGAGAGGAGGGTGAGTTGGGGGGTGGTGGTGGAAGGGGAAGGAGAGAGGGGGGTAAGTGTGACGTCTTTTCTCGTGCAGTGATAACGCCCATGGGTTGTTTGGATATGGACACAATTCTGAAACCTTGGGAGGCTTAGACCAGTTGTGGATGGCTAACGCGAGGGAATTCCATCCGTAAATGCCGCAGTCACGATGATAACAGGAGTCATGGTGTGCTGTTTATTGACTTGTACGTGGTGGAGCGATGGGCACAGTGGCTTAGTAGCGCGCTCAATGCTCTACGGATTCAGAGCAAGGATTAGTAGCGAGTGATATGTGACCCTACTTCAAACCCCTCAACCCATCCGATTGATTCACCAACCTGCACCAGCGTGGTGAAGTATGGTCAAAACAAAGCGCATGACCAAAACAGGGCACGGGAAAAAGGCCTTCAGGCAAGCGGTTGATGCACAAGAGGATGTGCATCCAATTGAGTTCAATGTAAACAACAATAATACTTTTAGATTTAAAGCTTTCGTGACTGCAGGGATTCATATTCTTGGTTCTTTCGGTAAAGTCACGTAGAAGGAACCAAGAAAATCAATAATACTGTCTATCGATTTGTATTTACTTACAGCATATATTATTTATGACAACTTGTTAGCCAGAAACATATATACCACATTCGTAGGTGTCAAGACATTTTTTTTTCAGGAGGGTCCTGCCCCGAGATAATTGGTCAATGCATTTTGCGGAGTGTTTAAAGGACGGAAGAGAAGTAGAGATCCTATGCGAGACCTCCTCTCAAGTCCATAATAATACATATTGGGGGGCACACAACCCCCCCCCCCCCCCCCAATATTAAAATATGCTCAAAATATTGCTATAAAATAGATTTATGCTTATGTGATTGTAGTTATGGTTGTACTTCATTAATCCCTAATCTCGGCCATTACATACAATGAAATAAGAAATGGTAAAAAAGAAAAAAACAGAGCAATGTAATACAATACACTATTAGACATTGTTTAAAATAAAAAGTCCATCCTATTTTATTAGTGAATTTTAAATATTTTAGGCAGGAAATTCTTTTCAAATTAACATTTTTTTCTGGGGGGGGGGGAACCCCAGACCCTCTGGAAGATTTGGTCCACACCAATGTTGACCCCATGGCTATGGCCTTGCCCCCTCTAAGTGGACACCATTGGCCTACTCTTCCCAGAGATACCCCACCAGGAGTATGAGGCTAGGTTAACACAGAGCCTATAGAGTTGCAAATGAACCGTGGAATACAAAGGCAAATGTTTAATTGAAGTACAACGACAAAGGAAAGATCACGCGCACATTGTTAAACAGTGTGAGAAAATGTATCATCCAGGAGTGGTTAAGTCGAGGCATGTTCAGGAGCTTACTAAATGTAACTAATATTCAAGCACATAATCACTTGGATTACAAGCAACTGCAAAAAGTTCGTGTTTAATGAGACAATTCTGTTTAAGTATTATCTAGAATATAATTGAATTCTATACATTGACAGAATACATTTCTGATTTGTCAGTTCATCTGTGACGCTCTGGGAGCTACCAAGTGTGTACGTCTGAGGAGCAAACTCATTAAAACAAAACTTATGTAATATATCTCTCGCCGAGGACAAGAAATATAAAAGTGTGAAAATATTAAAATAACAAATATGCAAAACATTTCTTTTAACATTTGAAACGAACTTGCTGAAACGGGCAAAATAAAAGTGTTAAAAAATCACTCTGCCCACGTCGGACACCCCTCATAGCGCAACGCGGTCAGGTCGAGTTGGTACAGTCCACGTTTGGCGGGAAACTCTCCTCCGCGCCATCTTCCATCTGGCGCGCCGTGGTTGTGGTCATTGTCATTTTAACTGCGATAGTGGTTGCTGTGGTTGTGATTATATTTGCGGATGTCTTAGGTTGTGGTTATAACGGGGTTAGTTGTGGTTGTGATTATAATGCTGTGGTTCAAACTATGTGGTTACAGTTGTGGTTCAAACTAAAACGTGGTTACAGTTGTGGTTACTTTGCCGCTATTGTGGTTAAATTGTGACTCATGTGTTTGGGTGTAATGCGGTTATGGTGTGTATCAAAGTAGTATTGATTATGGGTTTAATAAGGTAATGCGGGTATGGTAGTGGCTAATATGGTAGTTATTGTTACATTGGGGATGTGGTTATATGGTTATGGTTACAATGTCGTTATGGTGGTTGTAATGTGGTTATGGTGGTGGTTGTTATATTATTGTTGTAGTTATGTGGTGTTCTTGGAATGTTTTTGTGGTCATGTTTTGTGGTTATGTCTGAGATTCTGGCTGTGTGGTTATGTGGTGATTATAATGTGTAAAACTTGTTATGGTGATTGTGTGGTTACAGTCTGGTAGTTGTGTATATGTGGTTTTACTTGTGGCTTCATTTGTGGTTGTAAAATAGTTGTACAGCTGTCTTGGTAGCATGTATTCATGTATTGATATTAACATTGTTGATTTTGATATATTGTTGATATTGGTTTGCCATTCATGTTGGTATTGTTAACATGCCAAATAGTCATATCTTTATTCATGTTCACGTTCACGCATCTTGCAATGGATAGACTTCATCCTCACCATAGCAATGTAGATGGAAAGTAGGCCAGAAAGTGTAATTGGTAAACAATACATATCGCGTTATATCCCACGCTGATGCGCAGGCAGTGCTCTTATATTTTTAAACATATATGTAAGCTTTCACGAAAAATGCGATTCATCTTGATTTAAAGCTTTCGTGACTGCAGGGATTCATATTCTTGGTTATTTCGGTAAAGTCACGTAGAAGGGAAATAATAAGATAATATAAATATAAAACAATACAAATTCTCACGAAGTTTCGACTGCAACACAAGCAATCATCATCAGGTGTGAAATCCGCAGCAAGAAAATTTGAAAAAAGTCTTGCTGTTGGATTTCACACCTGATGGTGTTTGCTTGTGTTGCAGTCGAAACGTCGTGATATTTTTGTTTTATATTTTTATTATTTTATTATTTCCCTTCTACGTGACTTTACCGAAAGAACCAAGAATATAATGTGATTCATCGTTTCTTTTGGGTTAGGTCGTGTATGTCGATTTTTAAGTCGAACCCACCACTACCTGACGGTTAAATGGAAACATGAATAAACAATGAGACCCATGATGCCAATTTCTTTGGCAATATATAATATTTAACTAAATTCATAATCGCTTCAATAGCCCCTTCATTACTAAAATCATTGTACTAACGCCGTCGTGCCAGCTGAACACTTAACTACATTCATAAGTACATTAAACAAGTAGCTGTTTATATTAAATCAATTGATAATTTATTATAACAGTACCGACAATCTTCAACCTGTATCACTGATTTCTGAATATTAATCACCAAAATCATGTAATTAAACAATTATTAACTAGAGTCACAATAGCATTAAATGTCCATCTTTATGATTAACCAAACAGTAAATAGATTCACCTTACATTAATCTAACATGCAATCACAACCAGTCAACCAACATTCAACTGGTTTGCCTGCGTGGCTGTCCTGATGTGATGGCACCTACTTTACGAACCTGGATTGGGAACACTTCTTTTACGCAAGAGTTGAGCTTGTGTTAACATCTGATAATGTAATCTTCAGCGAAACGTAAAATAAACTAAAAAAATGTGCTTGCTTTTTATTTAGGTTTTCTGAAAGAAAAAACATTGCCCTTTGCTTTTGAGACAAATATATTTTATTGGCTCTGTCGGGTGGTGGAGGGTTATAGTTAAAATTAACGTTAAACTCAAAATAATCTAATGAATCAGTGCTTGTACATGTATATCACACAAAGTGTGCCTGCAGACTTTAAAACCTGTGGGCTAAAATTCTACGGTATCAATTGATTTGCGGTTTGGCAGTAAGTTTGCACAAGCAGCAATGGGCCCTCTGACATCAGGCAGCGAATATTTTTTTTTACTTAATGGCGACTGTTTCGCAGGACCAGTTAAGTCAACATTGACTCATTCGCGAGTGCATGTGGCCCCAACATGCCCATCATCTCACCAGCTGATGCCCTGATTCAACATCTGTTGAGTTTCCCAGTTTCTGCAGCAGGCAGGGGGTTTTAGGCTTTCGTGGCAAATGAGCAACGATAATCGTTTTCATCGATTCCCTCTTTTTTAAATCGATTATTCTATTTTTCAAAAAAATTTAAATGTGTTTTAAACGCTTTCCAGCTATGCCTCAAATTGTTTGCACATAAGCTATTTCCGCCAGTAACGGGGGAAGGTGCACTATGGTTCCAAAAGATTAATATTAACAAAACTTAATGGATAAAGTTTGAATTTAGGGACTTATTCTATTGGAAACCTTCCACATTGATCAAATATTTTATTTTTACTTGGAGACCCAAACCAGAGCAAAAAGAACTTGTGAAGTATATTAATGCATTCATCCTGACAGCTACCTGTTAACTTTCATACTACTAATTAAATACTTGGGAAGACAAACGCGCATTGAAAAGCATTACATATTCCATGCGTGTGCATGCTTTTTGTTAACATGTTTAATAGTTTTTTTTCTGTAATTGCTGTACTACCTACCAAGTTACCCTTGTAAATGACAGGTTTGTCCAAATAGTTTATCATGATCATAGATAAAATATGTGTACATCATTTTAACAACCTTATATCTAAAGATCGCCGTATTTCCCCATGATATATCTCGGTGAATTATCTCCTTGATTGGCTGACTTACATCAGACAGCAGCTGCAGCTGGCAATGCTATTTATTCCATGGTGGTGAACTAACTTAAGTTCTTGAACAAGCTCTCAGCATGCGGAGCAAAGCGTCAGGCCGAACAACACGCTGTATCGCACAAAAACATCCGAGAGTGATGCTGCCCAATCGATAAAACCTACACATCTAATTTAATTAACTGTTATGATCAAAATAAGAATGTTTTTGGGTTAGATCGCGTTATTTATAAATGTGTCGCAGCCCTCCACCCAACACGGCCAATCGGTAAAAAATGTTGTCACGTTGACAAAAAGTTCACTACTTTAGCCCACCAGTGTGTTGAGTGAATCCACAACATTTACAATTTTTGAGTACGACGCTGGTAATTACATCCAGCATTGGGCAATTTGCCGGAATAGTATTGAACTATTTGTCTTTTGTCAACGTGACACATTTTTTACTGATTGGCCGTGTCGGGTGGTGGAGGGTTGCGACACATAAATAATGCAATCTAACCCAAAAACCTATATTATTAATAATATTGGTCGCGAAAGCCTACATGTGAAACTGTTATGATCAACTTTTTTTCGATAAACCATACGTGGTTGAGTTTTATTCACCAAACTTGTTTTAGATAAAAGTATGCACAGAAAGATTAATTGCGTGAGTTTTCTAAAAAGTCGTGTGTGTATTTCGGTGATTCATTGTAGCAACATGTGAATTACGAATGTTTCTGTTTCAATCGCAATGGAAACAGGCAATGAGTTGGAGTGCTTCATGATAGATTTACTCCACAGTACTTCCAACTGCCCACTTGCGTGTGCCCTCCACCATTCTCTAAGCATGCATCCCTAAGGGTGCGTCATCTTCCCTCATGCCATCCCTCCCTCTGGCGGCCCTTGGCCCGAATCATCCCCCAAACCCCCGAGATCACGTGAATATTTAGGATGCGATCATCTCCCAACTCACCCTGGCACACGCTAACCAGCTGATGGTAGCTTAACGGAGTCCTGTTACGTTTTGCAACAGAATATGACATCACCCTTTTGTGGATGATAATTTCTTTGTCTTATAAAACATGTTTCTTTTCTAACAGTTTTTCATTGCCAATCTTTTCCAAAAACAACAGATCTGGGCACTGGGGCAATTTCTGGTGAGCCGTGTGGTAAGTTCCGCATCTTGATTTCAGAGGTTTTGGTAGTTTTATTGAAATTACGTGAAGTGTCGACAGAGGACATGTGGACATCGCATTTCCTCGCATACTGAGAAGTCGCCTGATGGCTGTGTGAACAACCCTGTTATTTATTTTCATTACCACCATCAACTGTGATCTATCCACTGATGGACAAATGCTTCCCCACGCATCTGCCGTGCCCTACGGTCTCATTGCCACTGTGACCTTGGCTGAGCTACTAAGGTGTTGTTTAAAGGTTTTATTTGATATGTAATATCACCCCATTCAAGGGGGTTACAAAACATCGTACAAGAAATTTTAAAGGTAAAATTAGTTACATTGTGGAATCACAAATGCACTTAAGGGAAAGCAATGAGGAAGTAGGGAGTCTTGCATCCCTTCCTAAACACTTGATAGGGGAAGGAATGAGGGGAATTTGGAGTGACGACCTCAGCCTAGGGGCACCTGCCAAAGAGATTGATCAAGGGATTATCAGTGACTTTGTCTAACCCTGATTTTAACCCAAGAAAAATAACCCTTGATAGCAAAAGGCAGGCCTTAATTTCAAGTAACAGGTCCCATGCCATGCATTAACAACAGGTTGACGCAAGTACGTGCACTTTCACACACCTGTAAATGCATCTTTGCAGAAAAAACAACAGTGATAACCACATCTGCGTCACTTCTGCAAAACCACAAATATAGCGCTTCACATCTTCCCCTGCGCCAACCAGCACTCTCGCCTTGAATTTAATTCCATTCGTACAGTAAAATCCCAGCTAGCGGATTTTGAATTTAGCTGCACCAGGTCTACTAAACATAATTCTCAAATGTTTCATGCAATGTGTAAAAATAGCCAAAAAATTTACCCGTAAAAACCAAAAAAGTTTTTCACTATAAATCCTTTATATGCGTGGTGGCTAGAGTCCTCTCGTCCTCTGGCTTGAGATGGCTGCCACCTATGGGTCAGATGATTGCATGCCAGCATTAAGCAATTGGTAATTAAATATAATATTTTTGTCCTAAAAAGTGTAAAATTTTGGAAAACATTTTTCACGAACATTAATTGTCACGCACAACGAGTCTGTGTGGAAAATGTCAGCTCGATTGGATCACGGGAAGTGGGTTAAGAAACGACCGAAAGTTTTGCACGGTCGTAAGCAAGCAAGCAAGCGCGCAAGTGAACTTAATATAAAGGGTTTAAAAAAGTACTACAGTAGATCATTGATTTTCCAGCGCCGTATAATTGCATCATTATTTTAAATAGCTTATTTTTGCACATTCTTGTATAACATGTTTTAGGTGTTGTGTATATGTTTTTTAGAGTTTTAAATTTGGTTACTATATAAAATTGGCATAAACATAAATAGACGAATAAATATCCTTCTGTAAAAAGCTACTATAATTGCCACTCCAATCTCGACTGAATGGCGTGATGTAATGTACTGCGCTCTTGTTTCAACAACGTGTGTTTGACGATCGCCGGAATGATGCAGCCGTCAGACCTGTACGCCGAATTACACGTACTTTTCGCTGGATCGCACTGTATTTTTTTTTATTTGATTGTAGTTACTAGTCATGAAAAATGTATAAACACGCAGTATTTTCATTGTTTAAGTTGTATGTAGTGTATATAATATTTGACATTGAAATCAAGCTTGGCCACTTTTTTTTTCACACACACTCGATCCCCAGACTGGTACAGCCTTCGGAGCGGTTTTGTCTGTTTTCGCCCGATTAGCCCAGGATCGCCGGATAATGTTGAAAGCTGGACAATCCAGTGCCGGATAATCGCTGAGCAACTTTATATACAACGATTTCAGACTTGAGACCTGGGCTGAAGCCACCATTAGCGTACTGTGTAAACATGTGTACATTCACCTGCCTCGGCCGATGCCGAGTTGCTTGAGGCGGTTCAATTCCTGTAAATTACCGCGTAACGATGGCCTGCCATCTGTCACCTGATCTTTAATTTTCTCCCTTGTTTTCTTTCTCCCGACACACGAACATTTGGAATACAATTATGCTAAAATCTTTCTTCCTGCAAGGGACTTTTCATCTTCATTGAGTGGCTCCTGTAAGCCGACGAAACCTTAAAAAATTCATGGCATGTTTTGCATTAACTCTGTTAAACTCAACCTTCCGGTAAAGAGGGGGGAGGGGCACAACGATCCGTAAAGGTGATCCAATGTGAACCAAACTTTAATATAGCTTTATGTTGCTGCTAGGGACTTACCCTTTCTAAAAACGGTCAAATTTATCAAAAAGGGTTTCCCAAAACATGCAGACACAAACCACTGCCAAAAGGTTTCACCTCACCGTTCCGGCCCTGCTGGCTGAGGCGCGCCCACCCCGGCAGAGCTGCTATCCGAGCCCCGTGTCTCATCGTGGTCCACGGACGTACTGCTTCCTGCGTGGTTGGTGTGAGCGCGACCATTCTTATTATTATCATTGGCAACGAAACACTAACAAAGACAAACGCGTGTATGGACAGTGTTATACAATCCATGCGTGTGCTTGATTATTTCTTGTTTCCCAATCAGATGCAATGGGTGAGCAGGGTAATGCTGCACAGATTGCATCTCAACGCTGGTTCGGAGTAAGGCATGTGGAGCCTCGGTCTTCTATAGCCAAGCAGCGAGACGCCCCAAAGCCATGCGGTTCTGAAGACCCCAAGGCCCTGATGCAGGATCGAATTCAGGCATGTTCCCACTTGACTATGATTTGATAACTAAATTAATAAGGACCATTTATCTTTTGTATAATGTTTAAGTCGTGCTGTTATTTTGTGGTGCCAACAAGTAAATTATTTGGCCTGAGCCCATTGTCTATTTGTTTCTAAAGCGCTGGATCACAGCCATGCGCTACCAGCACCACCACCACACACATGGTTCACACTGCGGTGAAAACACAGCCACCTGCTGGGACCTTCTGATTTTTCACACAGGAGTTTCGTCAGCTTTGATAGCCTCTGACCCATCGCCACTTAAAGGGGATCAGGAACACAGGGTTCTGGCAGATGTGTGAGGGGAAATGGGGTCATGAACCACAATCCGGAATGGATTGGCTCTCCGTTCTGGCTGTGTGGCGACATTGGGGTGGATATTCATGCACTGAGAGCACTGGCTCTGGATTCCGCCAGTGGCTGTCCGTTAAGCACATGATGATTCAGGAAATAAACTTGATTTTTAAGCTCACAATCCATAATTGCACTCTACCATGCTTAATGTGTGCAAACTAGGGATGAAATTTAGCCGAGTCTGTCTGGTTTGGTGACCTGGAAAATATTTAAACAACTGACACACCACATCCAGGAATCCTCTCGCAATGGTTGTGGCTGGAGTTGAGAAATACTGCCCTGGAGTGTCCGTGTTTGGTTATTGTGAGCAGGCAGCTCCCTCTGCAGCCAAAAGAGAGCATGGGGTTATTTTTTTACATCTTTGCCCAGGAAAGTGTCAACACATGTTTAAGTATTTTTTTTTTACTCTGGTTATTGAGTCAGTTTCTTTTTCACGAGATGGTTCATAATTTCTCAATTTACAAGATGCTTTGATGCATCTGTTGTAATTGTGTAGAAACTATAAAGTGATGTGTACTTCAAATCTAGATTTATATGTACTTGTACATTTTCAGTGGCACTCACAGCTTTGAGTCCTTGGCAGCCGTCCTGGTCACTCACCCATAAAGCCATATTTTGTTTCTTATCACCAGAAAGACCAAACCTCACCACACTAATTAGTATGGGTCGGTAAAGGTGGGGAGCATAGACAGGAGCAAAGTGGAGTACAACAATGCATTTTGTTGCGCTGTCTACTACCCACAAAGTAGCCCGGCAGCAGCCTGCAACATCTGTTTTGTGCATGGTGGCTGCCCATCCAAGCACTATCCAGGCTTAACCTTGCTTAGGTTTCAAGATCTCACGAAGTTGGGCGCATTGCGGATGATTGGGTAGGGAGTGAATGAACGAAATGGCCGTGTTCATGTCTCTCTGTGAAGACTGTGTGAGCTGTATTCAGCAGTAAAAAAATACTTATTAAGCTGTACCATGAAACATCCAAACTGGTACCCCATTTTTCTTTTAACTGCAATGTATCACAATAAACAATGTTTACAGTAGGGTTTATGCTTCTCAGAAAGAGGTAGAGTTTGGTTTGGAGTTAGGCTTTGGCTTGGAGTTAGGGCATCTCATTGGCTTCATTTTAAGTGCCTCATTCACAATCTCACGGCTCCAGGAAGGCCAATGTGTCTCCCATAATATACGTGCGATGAAACTGTTGCAGATGTTTACCTTTCACTGTCACTTGACCAAGGACAATCAGCAGTACTGCTCCATGTAAGCCTAAGTGTTTAAATACCTTCATTGTGAGGTCCCGTGTGATATCGGTGGTATGTATTTTTTTGTTGATGCGTTAGGCACCGATAGTTGGCGATGTGTCGTGCGGTCGTGGGAATCCTCTCCAAACTGCGACCCTTTCCCAACCGCCCGTGAACGGAGTGGAAGAGAAAGGCGTGTCGTTGGCAGGACGACCGGGCCCTCCAGCAGGTGAAGGTGCCAACCTCTCGAATACTGCGACCTCTCCATTATCTGAGTGTTGATCGTCAGGGTTACGGATTAATCGTGTTTGTTTATAAAAAATGAGAAATATTGGGTTCCAATGTCATGAGCGCCTTCTAACCCGCACTGGTTCTATTATTAGCTGCTGCTCCTCACTCGTGACTCAGTGGCGATAACTTTACAAAACAATTGAAACAGGTGATGAATTCTACTTCAGTAAATAATTAACAATAATAACATACGTGTTTTTCATTATCTGTCTTGTTCCAAGGCCACCTCTTGCCCCGTTACGTTGGTTGTTGTAAAGTTGAGTAACCACAGTCTAGAGGTTAAAAATAATTTTCTTTTTATAATGTGACCATTTTGTGGGTTTATTTTCACATAAATGATACAACTTATAATCTAAAGCTTTTTGCCGAATCAAGCCCTTGCTACTACATCGTGTTGGCCATGGAGATTGTTTTACCGCACATCACCACGCTGATGAGCACGTGCTGGTGACAGACGGGGCAGCAGGGTAGACTGTGCCGTTTATATTTGACTCGTCACTGATGTTAGCAATGGTCAGAAATTAAACTCAGAAGCGTAGTGCGTGAACCACTGTACCACCCGGATGCACGTATAGTGAGCTTAAAGATGTTGATCGGTGAATCGATGAACCGTTACACTTCTACGCCATATGCACCCTGGATTTTGTCTTCTGGTCCAGCAGAGGGAACCTCTGTGCCGTCCCGTGTGCCGTCTGGTGTGCTCTCCTGCGTGCCGACAGGTGGAGCGACCGTACTGCTGCCAGTGAGTGGAAGTGACGACCTGGGGAACACAGCTCGCTCCTTGAAACAGCAGCTCTTGCTCTGCGTCCCTTCACTAAATATAAATACAAGTGAGCAGTTCCAGCATCTGTACATACGTGTAGATGTACATGACACATTAAATATGTGGGGAGTCCCGTTGTGTACTCCCCACGGTGGTGAGATGTTAACTACCTTTCCTAG
This sequence comes from Entosphenus tridentatus, assembly GCA_014621495.2. Classification (NCBI taxonomy): domain Eukaryota; kingdom Metazoa; phylum Chordata; class Hyperoartia; order Petromyzontiformes; family Petromyzontidae; genus Entosphenus; species Entosphenus tridentatus. The sequence goes on along the minus strand of CM025608.2, from coordinate 20,683,690 downwards.
TATACAGGAGGTTTTGGGTTTGATCTCAACCCTGACACCTGTATATTTAGAGTTTGCATGTTCTTCCTGTGGTCGTGTGGATTTTTCTCCGGGTCCTCCGATGTTTCCCTCCACATTTAGAATCAACATACGTTGAGTATTTGGCTGCTATAAATTTCCACATGATATCCACTTTATTGAGCTATCATTTGTGGCCAGGTCGCTTCTGAAAAAGAGCTACATAGTTCAGTGGGCCATTGCTGGTAAAATTAAAAAAATCTTTCTTAATCTTCTTTTTTCTTCCCCTCTCGTTCTCTTTCCTGCCTATGATCACAACTGTTTTATTATTATTTTATTGTTTCCCTTTTACGTGACTTTACCGAAAGAACCAATAATATGAATCCCTGCAGTTACGAAAGCTTGAAATCAAAAGTTGTTTTCTTTAAGTTAATTTGTCTGGACCGTGCGTGGCGATGCCTTCATTTCCGGTTCTATTTTTCTACGTTTGTGTTGTTGCAAATGTAAATTAGATGAATAAAAGATGTGGGTAATCATTTGTGTAATTATATTACTTGGGTGTAATATGTCAATCAATGAGGACTCTTGGATAGAAATAATTTGTCCAACTCAATAAGGGAGAAATGCTCAAATACCAAAAGCACTCAATACATCCATCAATACTAAATAATTCATAAATACCACGGTGTCGGACTTTGGACAAACTGACTTTTTCATCCATGCTAGGATGGTAATGGTGCACTCAGTTTTGAGGGTGTGTGTGTGTCAAATCTCTTTTATGTAGGGAAAAAAACATGCTTCATAAACCTATGAATAAGTACCTCATTTATATTATAAGGATGATTTTCATATATTAACCATTAGACTGCCTAATATTCCGAACTGCACGTGAACAAGTTGCTTGGCTTTTTTCACATGCACATTTTTGTGATGCTTAATTAGAGAGGAGAATATTGCCTGCAGAATATTAACTGTTTTTTTTTCCTCTTTAGGGCAGTGTTATTGATGAATGCGAGTATCTGTGATCTCTGGAATCTGTCGAGCGTCTTGTTTGACGGTCATCTCTGTTGTCTGGGTCAGAGCTGTGCTTGGCCTGCGCCAGTGAAAAGGTGGTCACTCAGCACCCGCTCTTCCCTGGCAGCCTGTGTCTCAGCTGCAAGGTGAATGCACCCGTTACAAGTCCGCAGCACACGGTGAACATTGGGCATACTTACATACGCGTGTGTAAGTGTACAGCCCTTTGTCAATCCTCTTCTCGATGGATGGGGATATTTTTTTAACCATACTTCAGTCGACATGGTTAGGTGTAGCTGTGTGAGTCGCTGAGACCGCACAGATGGACGGACGGATGGACGTGCAGTGACATCAGAGACAGATCTAGACAATTCCCAAGGGGGGTGGAGAGATCCTAAAATATCAAGCTTTTTATGTAGGGCCCAGCATTTCTAATAACAGTAATTATAACAAATCAATTAATTTAATTTAGTAATATTATTTAATAAGCATAATTTATTATTTATTTTATGGAAAATTTGCAGTTGCATTAAAAACAATATCGATCAGAAAAAAGCATGAAATGAACATAAATAAAATATAAATATTCGTGGTCTCAAGTTGGGGGGTGCCATCACCCCCGTGGCTCTACTTTAATTCGCCTCTGGGTAACATGTGTGTGTCTCCTCCACGTTTAGGTAAATTACGTCCTCTCCGTGTACCTGTTTGACGATGGATATCACTCGTACTGCGCTATCTGTGGCCGAGGGGTGGAGATTCTGCTGTGTGAGAGCGCCAACTGCTGGAGGTGAGCAAAACCAACAGCATTGGTATCGGAAATGCAGCAATTATCTATCCATCTATTTATTCACTGCTGGATAAAGGAGTCCACACGCTGCGCCATTCCACACGGTCCTGTGATGGAACATCTATCTCGCTGCTGTGCGTGGACATGTCTCATCGCTTCATCTCCCTGTTTTCCACCTCCGCTGGCTGTCGTTCTGTCGCCAGGCTCGATCGTCGGCTGCCATCCTGGACGTGTATGGAGGGCTTAATTTTTCTCACTTGTGATGATTTTTTCCCGGTTTCTGGTAGTAGACTGGAGTAGGCACATCATGAATAGCCGCAGCCATAGCGAGAGGTATTCCAGATGTTGTGTTTTGGGTACGGAAATATTTTATGCGTTGCCGAACACGGACAGATCCGGCTGCATTTAAGTCACTGGTAGATCTTGAGTGGCCATTGGGTCATGTGAAATTAACTTAGCGTGTGGGATCTGGGCCGTGGGCTGCAGTCCGTAGGTTCCCACCCCTCTTGCTCCACCATCGCCGATAATGCACACATTTTCTGTCAGGTAAATTAGTGTTTTTGGAAGTCTGCTGGATGACACGATAATCTTGTGGAGGTGTAATGTACGAGTGTAGCCCACTTATTTGTGAGCTCTCCAACCCTGGTTGCACTCACAGGACGTTTTGACGGACAGAATTTACAATAGTTCCCTGGTGGATGTTTGGTCCCAAAGCCTCGTCTCCTAGGTGTTCAGCATTCTTCAGCTGAAGGCGGTGTAACATCCAGTGACCTCTTGTCAAGTTAGTCTGTCGTAGCATTCTGTCAGTGTAACCAAGGATAGAGAGCTCACAAGAAAGGTGAGTTGGGGCTACACTCGTACATCACCATTTTCTGTGTCGCCGGCCGGAATATACCCGTGTAAATTGAATCCCTGTGTGTACGTGTGTGTGTGTATTTCTATGCTACACACACCCCACCTAGGGTGTTCTGCACGTGCTGCATGGACCGGCTCCTGGGCCTAGGGACGGCACGCAGGGCCAAGGCCTTGCATCTGTGGCAGTGCTACCTGTGCCGGCCGCTAGAGGACGGCAGTCCGCTGAGCCTCCGCCATGATTGGGCCCTCCGCCTCCGAGACCTCATCGCCGACGAAGGGGCCGTCGGAGAGGTGCGATCTGCGCCACTTTGTCTTTCTGGAGCCGTGCCGGGGCGGAGGCCGCCCCCACCTCAACCGGCGGTTAACGAGCACGTGGGAGTCCTCCTAACGAGGCAGGGGTTGGAGTGTTGAGGTCGAGAGGTCATCGCGGCTAATGCTGTCGACGTGGTAGCATCCACTTCCATTTGCTTCCTTCTGCTCGAACATCGTAGTTGTTGCGAAGTTGAGATCTGGCCTCCATGGTCTGATCTTGTATACCGGCCTCTGGCTTTAGGTCTCTCCCTTGCTACATAACAAGCCCACAATGGAGCCTCCGTTTCCTGATTATAATCATAATTATCCTTACAACTTTTTTTGCTGTGTTCTATTCCTATCTTACAAGTTGCGTAACCTACCCATTAGTGCAATACTTGAGAGGAATATTTTCGATCTTGCAACAACACTGTACATTTTTATCACCTGCAAAGGTGAATTCTTATTTTTTTAAATGTTATTATTGGATTAGGTTAAGGTGTGTGTTAATGTGTGGTGTGACAAAGGTATTTAAAGGTCCTGTTCAGGCCTAATTAAGGAAAGTTTCCACACCCCTGGCCCCTAATTATTTGGATCGTTTATAATTACACAACAGAAGGAAGCTGCAGTGGGGTTTTGGTGGCATCCGCATCATTGTCGTGATCCAAATTTTTCAAATTCAAAAGATCACCTGCAACTTACTTAACATAGCTATCATCTCCTCCCTTTTGGCAGACAAGCTGTTGTTGAGTCACCCGTTGTGCCACAGAGGCAAGCTGTCATTACGAGGTCCCCTAGTCTTTTCTCAAATTTTCACTGATTTTATTTCTTCATGTATCTCATCGACAGAACGTTAAACAAAAGTTAAGCGCGAGTAACGTAAGCTTGTTGACATATGGAATGCACGTGCGCACGAAAAGATGAATGGTAATGACGTTTCTTTGGATTGGCAATTTGGAACCAAGATGCGAGGTTAATGGAACTGTAGTCCCTTTGTAATCACTTCTCCAGGGTTGATATAAAGTGCCCATATAGACATTTTGTCACATGGCATAGGAAATATTACACAGAATAGGTAATTATAGCGTGCTCATTAGGTTAATGGCGCCTTCATGGTCCGAGTCGAGGAGGGCACGAAAGAGAAATATGCACCGAAGCAAAATAAATTAGTCCCCATGACTTTAATTGACCGCCGGTAAATATTGTTCGAAGTTTGTACTGCGCTGCGCCTGAGCCTCGCGTCTCTGCGAAAATGTGGAGAATAAAATAGGTAAAACCACCCAATTGTAGAGTAGGTCGTAGCATATGTTGCATCGTGCATCTGCGTCGCTTTTCGTGTTCCGCTGTACAGCTCATCGACGGTTTTTCGGGTTGTACTGCGCGTTGTTCGGCACGATTTCCGATGTTTCTCTCCAAGCACATGACCAATTGTGGTCAGATGACTTAACACGAATGGATACAATCACAGTGGCATCATTCCCTACTGGCAAACTATACCTGTCTGTGAAACATAGCGCTTACGTGATAGCCTACATATGAACCTTATGGCGGTACCCCGGGGTACCATAGTACCCCGGCTCTCGCATAATGTCCGTAATATTTAGTCTGTTGATGGTCGGCCATGCGGCAATCGACTCATCTCGACGAGCTGTACACGATGCACTCTGGTGCATACCGCGAGCGTTCAGAGTTTCAGCGCAATCGTCCTCGCTGCGTTTCGACATCGCGGAGTAGCACTGATTACGGATTGATTGGTACCCCAGTCGCGAAGTTAAGTACACCCCTGGAAAAAATAGTGTCCCAGAAATAAAATAATGAATTGCCTCGGCCATTTTTTATTATTTGGTACCCCCGGGATACTGCCATAAGGATCATTTGTGCAATGGCAGATGCATAGACTTGGTTTTATGCTCTGCTGATATGACCCTGAGAAGACCCTTAGCCTTTCAGTTACGGTTCTGCCGAGGTTTATGACATTAGTTCGTGTTTGGAAAACACTTGACAGGTGGGCCATGTGAAAGTTGTCATCTCCCACAATGCTGACCTCCGATTAGCACGGTTGGCTGCGTATGGTGGGAAGGAAGTTTAACATACGTACATAAGAATGGTGTACATACAAAACGTACAACGTGCATTTTAATTGAGTCATTAGTGTCGTGGCACTTGCAAGGTGTGTGTGTGTCGTATTAGCCAGTCCGTGTGTTCTGGCAGGAATCTCGCCCACTCCTCCCACCGCTGGTACCGGCGAAGAAGGCGGCGGTCAGAGTGGTGACGCTCTTCGATGATAACAGCGCAGGTCAGTACTCGTCTTACGTAACCTTTGTGATTTCACCACGGTTGCACCTTTTGACAGGTGCATCTGCACGGAGGTTTCTGTAATAGATAAGAGTCTACACATTTGTTGAATTGAGCAGGTTTATTATAAGGACTAGGGGAGGGGGGGAAGAGATGATGAGATGGAGTTCCGAAGTGGAGCAGTGCAAGGGGTGAAGCAGGAAGAGAAGTGTTGTGACCTGTAGTGTGGTGATTGTATACAGTATGAATAACAATTATTAAATCCATATTAATTTTGTGTAACCAGGTGAGAACTCAAAAGACCAGGATAGTCTCATTTACATGAGTGACCCGAGTCATAAGAATGGCAAAAGCATAAGATAATATAAAGTACAGGAATTAAGCTATTATACTGGAAATGTGTGAAATAAACGACTAAGTGGAAATCAGAGCAAGGATGACTGGGATACAGGAGAATTTGGAAAAAAACTGAAAATAACCTGGACATGGTTATTGTCAGGGTTTGCTAATTGAATGTTCGTCTGTTTAAATTGTTATTTCTTCTTCCTCGGCATCGCGTACGGCAAACTGGGGTCCGTGCGATCGTCGTTGCCGCGCAGCCTGCAACGCTCTGAGAGACTTCGATGGCTTGATCGCCCGCCATGTCCAGTGCCGCCTGAGCAACAACCGCATGAAGGCGATGCCCACGATAGACCGCGGCCAAGTTATTCACACGGACGTGAGCACCATCACTGGGAAGCACGTGAGTAGTGGGCAACAGCAGTGGGCAGCAGTAGTGGAATGGCAGTCCCTTGGGGGGAGCCCTCGGTTTTTTTTTCTTTGCTCGGTAATTTTCCAAGTGCGATCTTGGCCAACCTGTCAACTTTACGTCGGAAGAAAAAACATTAATCCAGGGCACGTGGGGTAGCTGATTAAATAAAGAAAAGTTGCAGCCCTGAAATTACTTTGTGTCACTGTTGTCAGAAGGGCCTCCACTAGAGGGAGCTCTAGAGAGCTTGACAGCTCTCGGGAGCTCAAGAGACCTTCCTCTAGTGTAGAGCAACGGTCCCCAACCTTTTTGGCACCAGGGACCGGTTTCATGGAAGACAATTTTTTCATGGACCGGGGGGGTTCATCATTGGGTCTTTCCCCCTTTTCAAAGAAACTGTCCAGCGACGTTTGTTTTTTTTACTCATTTTGGCTAAGGTTAGCTTGTGGGCTTACCAAAACTGTGACTGAGACAAGTGCGCATTGCGGGAAAGAGGCGTGGACGGAAGTGGTAAATAATAAAACGATGGGCGGGCCACGTGCGGACTCACCGCTGTCCCCTCCTGCTGTGCGGCCCGGTTTCTAACAGGCCACGGACCGGTACCGGTCCGCGGCCCGGGGGTTGGGGACCCCTGCTCTCGAGGGTATCTGCTTTAATCTTCCACGGTGGATAGAGATACTGGAAGAAATGGGAGTACTCACACTTTACCCCATTGCACACGCGATCTGCCGATCAACTGACTGCGAGTTACCTATGTATAGCCCAGTGTGCTAACCATTAAACCAGTGCAGACACCCATTATTATGAATAACAGAAATGATCAATTGCAGTGCGACAGAGGGGAGTGCCGCTGTTTGTGAAAAGTTTTGTGTGCTCTGTGCAGGTCCAACAGTGGGGACCATTCACGCTGTTGCTTGGAGGACACTGCCTTCTTGAAGACGGCACTGGCGGTACGACCCCACGGATAGCACTCATTTCATGGCTGTCAGTCACCTCTCTTTCACTCTTCTATCACTACTACCACGCTTGCTGTCTCTGTGAACTTCACTGATTGATTCCTTCACCCATGTTGAGGACATGGGCTACCAGACTGTGTCCAACCCTCGTTTTACTTTCTGTTCATTTCCTCGCACTGCTCCACTTTGGAATTCCCTCCTCGCATCGTCTTTTTCATAAATTCTTATAACCTTGCTCGGTTCAAGAAACGCATTAACTCATCTATCACACCTTCAATTGTGCTGTTTGTTGCTACCAGCTTGGCATGTTGGGCCTTTGGGCCTGTGGTCAGCAACCGTAATATGAAAAACCAAAAACCTTTCACGATGCCTGTGGCTATTGGACACATGCCACCTTACTCCAGTCTTTTACGAGCAACCCAGAAAACATTCGGTGAGAAATGAAGCCGGAGCCTTACGTCGTCCCCCACCCGCGCTCTTCAAATATTTCCCACAGAGACATTGAATCGTTTCTTCTACGAGTTCTTCCACCTGGTGCGGATGACTCGGCCGGGGGAGCACGAGGCGCGTGCCAGGCCCTTCTTCTGGCTGCTCACGGTCCTGGAGGCGGAATGCTTCTGTGGCCCCATGAATAACCAAGAGATCTCACGCTTCCTGGCAGTAAGGCCTAGCAAGTCCTCCTCTACCATGCCGCACTCATACATTATTTTTTATTTAATTACTATTATGACTTCTTCACCCAGGAAGCCTCACTGGGATTTTTTTTCAGAGGGTCCTGCCAAGTTTTTTGTTTGCAATAGGGGATTATTTTGCTGCTATTTGTAATCCCATTTCAGTAATTTGCATTGGGATGTTTGGCCAATACCAGTTACTTTTTTTTTGCTCTGGGAGGAAACCAGAGAACCCAGAGGAAACTCACGCAGGGGGAGAATAAACAAACTCCAAACAGAAAGGCGCCGGGGCCGGGAATTGAACCCAGGCCCTTATTTCTGTGAGGCACAAGTGTTACCACTCCCTACCCTGCTTCCCATATGTCATTATCATTTGTGGGAATGTTTTTTTTAAGTTGTGGAATACGCCACTGTTCCCATCCTCACACCTCCCTGCATTACCTGCACCCCCACCCTGCTGTGTCGAGCAACTGTGTGGTGAACAATTCCAACAATGGAACTAGTGGTGAACAACGCTCACCTGTCACTCATTCCCTGGACTCATCTCCGAAATTCACTCCGCATCGCCCGAAGCTCTTGACTGGATAACAAAAATTACCATCATTCTGGTAAAATGTCAGCTTTTCCTTCATACGGCATCACCATTGTCATACTCGTGAGCTGCACCTGTTGTCTCTTCTTCAGATGCCACCCGTGGAGATTTTCTCCTCGCACAGGCAGGTGACCTGCTACATGTGGGGAAACTTGCCCTGCCTGGACAGGTGAGAAAAATCATGAAAGGTAAAGCTAAAGATGCATGCCTGAATTATCTTGCTCATGCCAATGTTGGCAGAAGGGCCTCCACTAGAGAGGACTCTAGAGCAGTGGTTCCAAACCTTTATGGACCCACCGGACCCCACTATCAACTGTAAAAAAGTGATAAATATGGTGCTCTCTTCAAACTATCTGCAACAATTCTGCAGACCACTTGAAAGCTTTAGCACCAGTGGTCGGCAGACCACAAGTTTGGAACAACTGCTCTCCCAAGGATATTTTTTCTTACTCTTGCACGTTGGCCAGACAACGTGGAAGAGGTTGGGGTACCCACACTTTACCCAACCACATGTGACTTGCCGATCGGCTGCGGTGCACCGATTACTTGTTAGGAGATGGTAGCCGACAGTCCAGCGTGCAAATGATTATGCCGCGGCAAGTAATTCACCAGATGAGAAATATTCACTCAGATATTCCTCAATGAGGGATCCAGACTATTTTCCAAGGCGGCTCTGCTGCTTGATTTTTGAGTGAATTTCTCTTTGAAGCACAGTGCAATACGATGTGTTTTTTCACTTGTTTTTTGCATTAATATTTCTGAATCTATTTTTGAAATTTCAATCATTTTGACCACAAATTCCCTGTGTTACATCATAATAAGCCACGGTCAGTCAACTGTTTGTAGGCCTCCACAAGCTGCCACCATTTTTCTCGGTCCTGTGATATAATGAACAAGAATAATGATGAAATCAGCTCGAGTTGTGTTGGGGTTGGTTTTTTGACATCGCATGTCGTGAGATGCTGCCGGTTTGGGGGAGGGGGCCTTTTTTCCCAACAGTCAATTGTCCCATGGTGAATGATGAAGATTATGATGAACAATTTGAATGTTTAGCTTGGAATTTGGAGAAAAAAATCTTAATGTTTCAACATTATTACACTGCGGTGGATTTAGAAACATCCCAGTGGGGGGGGGGGGGGGCCCAAAATAATGTTCATTTAAAGAAAATAGGACCCTACATTAATAATAATAAACATTGAAAGTATTTGTTCTGGTAAATATCAGTAAAATATAATTCGGACAGCGGCGCGGGAGGAGGGGGGGCAATAGCCCTCCACCCAGAGCCACCACTGTCCACTCTGATATAGGAAATAAAAAATTGCTGTTCCTGCTGCTGCGCCAGGATTTGTAACTTCTACAGAGACCTGGAGCTGGAGCCACAAGAATCCTGGCAGGAGGATCTGGAAAACAGCTGGCACCTGGCATACGAACCCTTGCGCCGGGCGCTTGCCCCCCTACGTGATTATTTTCGCTTTGAGTAGCCGGCATTTGCGTGAATCGGCGAGCGGACATTCTGCATCCAGGACAAAAGAATGCTTGCGCATCGGTGTGCCAAGAAATTAAAATTACAGTGTGGTCTCCGTTGGATATATCCTCGTCTGTTTACATCGTCACCATGTTTCTGTTGAATATTGCACGTTTTTGTATCTGAATGTTTGTTATTTTTACCATGATCAGTATAAAAAGAATCTGCCCCAGCCACCTTGTGTTGCAGGGAATTTTACATCTACCTTTGATTTTACATTGATATGTTTGTGCAATGTTTTTGATTGCTCATGTGGTACAGTTGTTTTTAGTTTAATTTCTATTTGCTTCAACTGTATTTTGTATGGTATTGGTGACCCAGGTCACCCTTGCAAATGAAATGATCCTAGCATCTGGAGTTCTCACCTTGTTAAACAATAAACTTGAAACTTGAACTTGAAATTCACAATTCTAAATCGTCTTGACACGAATCCGTACAAAAAGCATGGTGTGAATTGGAAGAGGAACGAGGAGTGTTGTGATCAGAAAAGATGGGTAGAGGAAAAAAAACAATCTCTGACAAAGGAACTAAGAACTACAACAGCAGGCTATGCAGTATGCAGTAGGATCGGAACATGAGAGCACTAAGCTACTGCAGTCATACAAAATGGATGCTCGGCAGAACTTCATATCTACCCTGTAACATGACCTTGTTTAAAGACGGCGACGGCATAGAAAAACCTAGTGGGGGAGGGGAGCCGGGGGGGAGAACGACAGTCAATAACTTGATTATGAAAAGGAGGGTTTTGGGGTGGGGGGGAGTGCTCAGCCACCTTCGTATGGCGCTTTTTCATGTCGCTGGGAAAAAAATAAAATCGGGCTGCTACCTGGCAGCAAGCTGCAGTGTTTGCGGAGCAAACGTGAGTGTCGTACCTGCAGATGTGACGCCATTACATTTGCAATTCCTACTTGCTCGAAAATATGACGTAATTATCTGCCCCCCTCCCCGTGCTCGCACGCTCACCGAGACAACCTCGAGACTTTATTTGCAGGAGGCTGCCCCCTACATTGGGATGTTTGGACAATTTTTGATTCATGAGTGTTTTTTGGCTTCCAATGTTGTGAGAGGACACTGGCGCATCCCAGAGAACACCCACCACGCATACACGGGGGATCGACTCTCAAACGTCATTATTATTTGTTCACATTCATTGAAACGTGTTGATTTGTATAATTTACTCACTTAAACTTCTCGGAGGGGGGGGGGGAGTAGTTTTACTGGGTCTAAGCATTATATATTATGTACTTTGCACCAAAGGCCATGGTGTCCGGTCTTATTTCCACCACCCTGGAGTAGATGTTTGAAGGACACCCATTAAATAATAACAGCACTTGGCTTGAATTCAGTTCCCAATGGAGGCCTCGTTCCTTTGTTGACAGAAAGCAGAGGTGCGGCTTTGAACAGCAAATAAACAGACTTGGCAGCCATTCTCTTTCAGCCTTGTGATGCAGGATGGGAAGCCGGGGCTGAGGAGGGCTCTTTCAAACAAGTAGTATGTCTTCTCTTTGAAATGCAAATGCATAATACTGCATATATATACACACACAAGCACGTGCAGCATATCAATTACATTTGTTTAAGTAAATTTACACGACGCAGGCCATACGCTCACTCGCTTGGTCGACGTCCCGTTGCCCAAGGACCAATTATGTAAATTATTTTTCTCCGGAACTTTTTAAAACGGCTCGATTGACAGCGCGGTAGCGGGCGAGTAGGATTGGTTGCAAGATGCACGAGCGGTATTTCACAATAGCCCAGGTTTCGAGATGAATTGATAGTCGATACGAAACTTTCCATCATCCAGATTTGGAAAATGCGTAAAATTGCACCGCAAATTACTCAATTGGGATTATACATAGCAATCATCACCCCCTACTGCCAGACTAATGCCCGTTTGCAGGCCAGGTGCTGAATTGCCAGATTGTTAAATGCTTGATTGGAATTAATTCAGGAAACATTGAAGTTAATAAATGTCTAATACATTGCTAAGTAATATGAAAAGTAAACAGTGAATCATTATTTGTCGAGACGCAGGTAATTGGTTTGTTCTTTTTGGTGAATATTTGACGGTTGCCAAATTTTACTGCATTTTCACCATCTACTTTAATAGAATGTGATAATTTATTATATTAGCAAATTTAAAAACTCGGAACACGTTTGGTACTTTTCATTTTTTTATTGTCCCTTTACATTTTTGTTTATTCAGAATAATTATTTGTGTTAAAGTGTATTATATATTTTATACACAATTGCTCTCCCTTTTGTTCTCGTCATCGCACGGTGACAGAAGTGCATGTACTGTATGTTGAACTTCTTTTGCACCGTACGTAGCCAACTGTGCTAATCGGAGGTGCGGGAAAATGAAGGAAATGAGTGGCAAGGTTTGGTTCGCAAGCAAAAGTTTTTTTAAAGTCCTATTCGGCCCTCGGTAAGAAAAAGGTTCCCCACCGATGGTATCAACCCAACCTTGACGTGGTTCCAACATTCTTGCAGTTGATTACAATTCGCACGGGAAAAAAATGCACTAAATATATATAAAGATGCTATCCCCTGTAAAGATGGAACATTGCTGGAACATTCGTCGTCCAGCTGCTCCAAGCACATGCCAACAACATTGACCCAATGTTGCATGTGTACTAGGATATACAAAAATAATTCAGTTATATGCTTGTGCATGGCATTATGTCCATGAGCTAAATGTCGTCTGCTAGACGAGAGAGCTTCAGGATAGATTTTGTGTAGTTTTCCTGTTCCTCCGCTGAAGGAGCACAGACTAGTGGTTTACTGTGGGGACCACAGTTTAGGTTGCATGACCATAATCGCACACTCCCTGTGGCTTCTGGACTTCTGTGAAAAAGAGCTTCATAGCTTATCGGATTCCTCCAGTCTAAATCAATAATCTGATTCTGGCTTGTCCTTAATTCCAATGAAGATGCGTGGGAGACTGAGGCCCTGTCATGGTAGCTCCACCCGTTTATGTTACTTTAAACACAACTAATATCGTCATCTAGGCGAAATGGACGTGATTAATTCGAGTCCAGATTATTACAAGTGTCACAATCTTGTGAACGTACAAGGGGCCAGATCGACGAAATGGACAATAAGCCCTCGTCGCCTGTGACGATGGAGGGAGGCATCAGGATGAGGTAAAATGATAATTTTCACCAAGACGTGGATGGGGGACCCGTGGTGTATGCAGTCTGCATCGCGAGATTGGCGAGAGCAATGATTTAAACATAAAGACACGTTTGTGCGAGTATGCAAGAGGCCTTTTTCTGAACCGATTTATTTAGAAAGGGTGGTTTAACAAGATGACTCATGCATGGTTCACACAAGAGCTTGAAAATATTGGCATATGGGGTGATGTGCAGAAATGTTTTTGGCACAACTGTAACCTATTGTATAATAATGATTTATTAATTTTTTTATATAAATAATACAATAGTGTAAGGAATGTATAGTAGGAAACTATATGGTAACTTTATCTCTTTTTTTTCCTTTAGTTCGTTTTTTGTAGTTTTTTGGTTTTTTATAATTTTTATTTTTTTAAATACTTTCATTCCTTCATGGTACATCAAATAAATTATTCAGAAAATATCGTTCAGTTTAAGAGACATGTCTAAATGCTAAAGACAACATACCTAAAAATTGGATACACCTACTTTTAATGTCATACACAAATGTTAACATATGCCATAATACCTTGGTACAATGTCAAACGCATAGGAGGGAGATGGCTTAATTTTAGGTGCACAAAATTTATACAATGTCTTGCTCGTGATCAGGGTATAATAATGTCTTCTCTAATTCAAAATACTGTACATGAGAGTGTAAGAGTTAGTGCTTTAGAAACAAACTAAAAAGAACGATAGCGTTGGCTTGAAACGTCCGATAAAACGTGTTCGTCCGCGGCAGCCGAGGGTTGTCTCGCTTGTGCCACCTCCCGTGCCGGCCACAATTCTGACCACCGTGACCTCGCACAGGAACCGGGCCGGAGGGCAACCCCCCCACCCCTAACCCCTCCCCCGCCTCTTTTCCAGTCATTTTCATCGTTCTCTCTGGCCGTCTTCCAGTTAGGTGTGAATTTTGTTTTTAAACGCGAGCGTCTGAAAGCCAACAGGCGTACGTTGCACGCCGAATCACCTCCCCGTGCCAATTGCGCCCGGCGCGTCGCGTTCACCGTCGCGATCGGGCGAGCGAGCCAATCGGGGGAGCGATCGATCAAGCGAGCAACTGAGCGAGTGATCGGGCGAGCGAGCGAGCGAGCGATCGGGCGAGCGAGCAATCGGGCCGAACGATTTGCGCAAGTTTTAAAATTTAAAGTCGTAATGTAAACCACCGTGCACCCTCCAGGGCCCGGGGCCCCATTTCAGAATGCCATACGTTACCCATCTCGTAAATAAAAAAATTATAATAATATATTTTTGTTTATTTTTTTAAATATATATTTGAATCTTTTTTTCAAATTATAGTAATGTTTTTTTATTACGTATATTTACTGTGCTGTCGTTTAACACTTATACTCTTATACTCCGATAATGGTACAATGCTTAGAAAAAATTAAATTCCATATAAGCTAAGTAAGTTAAAGCAAGTGCAACTGTGTGTGGAGGGGGGCGGGATTCGTCGTTTGGAAAGGAACAAGCTCTTACTCGTTACTTGAAGAGTTCGTTAAAAGTAAAGCGCAGACGATGTAAGCATTTTAAACCAGCCGGGGTGGGTGGGGATGGCCAGGGTGAGGCTCTGCTCAATGGGATGGCATGCCCTTCGGCGTCGTCGTCGTCATCATCATCATCACATGCACCTTTGCGATCGCGCCCTCCTGCTACGCAGCCGGTGGTGCGGCGGGCGGCACCGTGCCGGGGGAAATGTCCCGGCTAACCCTGTTTCACGACGACAACCGCGACGGGCAGACGGAGACGCCGTCCCGTGACACCCGGGATACGTCAGCTGCTTCCGCCCGCCCGCACGCACGCCCGCCCGCCCGCGCGCGCGCACGGCCGCCCGTCTCTTCCGCACAGAAGGACCGACGAATATTTACAGAAGATGAAGATGTTGGTTGGGGGAGGGGGGGGTGAAAGAGGAGAGGACTGCTTTGGATGGCGTTGGGGCTGGTGGGGTCGTGCCGTGTGTGGGAAGAGGAGACAACGGAAATAAATGAGGTGAAACAGACACAAACTAATGAGTCGCGATCCTTGATATAAAAGCGGAACGGAATTGGAGACTGCACGATACACCCGTGTGCAGAGCTATAATGGTGGTGCCTCTAAGAGGCAGTACAGCAAGCAGGTTTCTGACCCATCTGTGTGGAGCTTGAGTGTCATGCCCTCATCCGTGTGGTGGGTTTCCTCCGGGGCAGTCCGGTTTCCTCTCACTTCCCAAAAATATATATAATTATTCAGAGAAAGAATAATTGGCCAAACATCCGAAAACAAGTCTCATGGAAAATTGAGTCTTGAGACTCGGCGAGACTCTCCTGGGCAAACCAAAAAACGATACCATCGTTAGGAGGTCACAGGGGGTTGGGGGGGGCAAGACACGCATGTTAGGTGCAGGTTGGCCATTTGGCTAAGAAACACAAATGAAACAAAAATGCAAGGCCATGCTGCCCCCCCCCCCACAACGTAATCCCACCGTGGCTACAAACGCAACAATTGAACTTCCTCAGCAGCCGCGACTTTGTTGGGAATCCAACGGCGGGGGGGCGTGGGTGGAGACGGGGGATGCAGAGGAGGAGCTTTTGCAAGAGAGCGGGACTAAAAACGCAACCTTGTGGCAACGGCAATGGCTTCACGTCCGATGCCTACTTCGCTTGCCGCAGCAACGTCGAGCGATGTAGCCCCCACCTCGCCATCCGCCCCGGCCCTCGGAAACCCTCTCCATCACCCGGTCCAACCGAGTGGTCGGTGGGACTGGGTGATGAGTTGGGTGTCGGAGCGTTGGTGGGGGGTGGGGAGGCAGAGGGGGGGGCCGTTCTCCTGCACCACGCGCGCGTGTGCCCCGTCACTGTCCTGGCAGCGGACCGAGTTTGGCTCGGAGAGAGCGACAAAATAGCCGCACGTCTAAGATCCCTCGCCTGAATGGCTTTGCAGCTCTTTCGTATACATGCGACTGTTACACGGAAACAGCGCCAAGTCGCGTGCGTGTGTGTGTGTGTGTCGTGTGTGTGTGTGTCATTTGACTTTTTTGAGATATATATAAAGCTCGTCCGTGTTTTTATTAGTGAGAAAAAACTCTTGCTCCAAACTCGGAGATTTGAAAACGAAACTTGCTTTTTGCGATATAAACCGGCGTTTGTGTGCATTGCATGGTAAAAAGCGGTCACAAAATGTCCTCTTTAAAAAGCCAAAGAGGAGAGAGAGAGAGAGAGATAGCTCCTGGTGTCTGATTAAACCTGGCGTTACACAGGTGAAGCTGCCTTCTTGTGATGTCTCGCTATCGACCGTTCGACACCCACCCCTTGTTGGGCGTGGAGCGAGCTGCAGGGGTGGACAGCTCCAGGGAGGGACGGGGGTTTGGGTCGGATGGGATGAGATGATGGGGAAGGGGGGAGTGGAGTTTGGGGGTGGTGGGGGGGGATATTTACGTGGCTGGCTGCGTTTACCTTTTAGAATCGTACAATCCTCGTTGGCCTCATAACCCCATTAGCAGCTTCGCTAATTCAAAGTAAACAAATTAAATCAACGGTACATTTTCAAATCGCTTTTGGAGTAGGGCTGGCTTCATTAATGTCGTCAAACTCTTCCTAACCTCGCGTCAACAAGCTTCTTCACCAGCGATTAATTAGTAGTTGTAAAAGTTGTGAAAAAATATTTTGGAACTTGATTGTCGCTTTGATCAAGAGACACCAGTAATCTCCTTGCATTTCGTGTAACAAGGCAGAAGTGCAGAGTCGTGTCACTGTCGAGTCCAAAAATAGAGCACTCAATGCAAGGGTTGCCGTGGAAACGCGAGGGCACCGCTCGTGCCGTGGCGCTGGTAGCGGCGCACACGCCGTGGTGGAGGGGGGGGGGTCAACGGCGCCGGCCTCCCCCCACCTCGCCCCCCCCCCCACCGAGTCACCGCGGCGAGCGATCAAAAACACCGCGCGCGCGGGGGGGGGGGCAAAGCATGGAGCTCGCGTCTCCGCCGAAAAATAGTTCCCTGATGCTCCGGATTTTCGGGTCGTACCGTCGGGGGTCACGCGTTTGCGCTTGTTTTAACGTAGCTGCCAGCGGTCGCGGGGCGGGGGGTTACGAGTGGTTGAGGCTCGAGAAGTCCCCGCTCTCCTCCATGGCCTTGTAGAGGCTGGCCAGGCTGATGGCCGGGTTCTCGCCGGGCAGCGGCAGCGGCGCCTGGTACGTCCGCATCTTCACGATGCACACCTCCTGCTCCAGGATGGGCCTCCCCTCCAGCGCCGAGCTGAGCAGCGCCGCCGCCGCCGACGGCGCGTCTGAGCCGATCTCCGACGCCGAGTCGAGCACGCTGCCCGAGCCGCCGAAGCGCTCCGAGCGGTACACGGAGGAGGCGCGCGACCCGCGGTACGCCCGCTCCCCGTGCAGCGGCGAGCCGCCCGCCGGCGTGCCGCGGGACGCCCCCTGCGACGCCGCGTGCTGGTGCCCGGAGTGCTGGTGGCCCGCGTGCTGGTGGGCGTGCGGGTTGGGCTCTGCCGTCACGGATGCCGTGTCCTCCGAGCTGAAGATCAGGTTGCGGTGCTCCAGCGAGATCACCTTGTAGGTCTCGCGGTACGTCGTGGTGGCCGTGCCCGACGAGCCGGCCGTCGCCTCGGCCTCCTTGCCGCCGCCGCCGCCGCCCTGCGGGCCCGACGAGCCGTTGCCTGTGGAGATGGGCACCGACCGGCCCGCGTTCAGCTTCTCGTGCTGGGCGGACGGCGGCGAAGCGCTGCACGAGCTCTGGCCCAGAATGTCGGCGCCACCCATGCGGTTCGGGATCTGGCCCATGATCTGGTACTGGGGCTGACCCGGAGCCTGCCTCGAGTCTTGGTCCAGCAGTGGATCCGAAAGCCTGTTCGGGGCCTGGCCCGTTATCTGGTATGGCGCCTGCCGCAGGCTGTGACCCACGTCCTGCTCCGGCATCTGCTCGGAAATCCTGTTGGGGAACTGGCCCATTATCGGGTAGGAGGCGTGCGTCTGATCCTGGCTCAGGTACGGCTCCGTGATGCGGTTGTGCACCTGGCCCGTGATGTGGAAGGCCATCTGGCTCGGATCGTCCTCGCCCATGCGATCGCCCATCCTGTCCAGCATGGGGTCGCCCATCCTCGACCCGGCGCTCGGGTCCGACATGCGGCTGGGGATCTGCCCGGTGATCTGGAAGGGCAGCTGGCCCATGTTCTGCCCGCCCATCTGCTCCGTCGGCACGTGGCCCATGAACTGCGACTGGAATTGGCCCTGGCCCTGGCCTCCGCTGTTGTTGGGCATCTGCGAGCGGCCCTGCTGCCCATGGCCCGGCGGCTGGCCCTGGTCGGTGCCCTCGGCCGCCGAGTCCTGGCCGTCGAAGCCGTAGTGCAGCACGTCCACCTGCACGTAGCTCGAGGTGGTGGTGCGCGGCCCCATGGGCTGGTGGACGTCGATGTCGATGGTGGCTGCCGAGGGCCCCGCCACTCCCTGCTGGATGTCCCGGTGACCTCCGTCTGGACAGAACAACGTGCAGCACGGACGTTCCCCACGCCAGCACCCGGTTAGATTTTTTACTTTAGAATACATATGTTTCGTAAGTATATTTTCGCACCTCCGGGTTAGCACGGATGGCTATGTGCGGTACGAAAGAAGTTCAACATATCTTCTTGGTTCTTTCAGGTCTGTCGACGCTGTCGCCTCGACAGACCTGGTTTTCACCTGAGGACGGCTACTTGCGTTGTGGCCGAAACGTCGTGAGAATTATTTTATTATGTTTTATTTTTATTATTTTATTACTTCCTTTCTACGTGACTTTACCGAAAGAACCAAGAAGATGAATCCCTGCAGTCACGAAAGCTTTAAATCGAAGTTCAACATAAATGTAAAATAATTTTATGCAAACCTATGCTCATTGTGCCATGTGGGTTCCACTGCCAACACACTCAGCAGCGATGCCAGAGGCTATGTTGGCAGTCGTGTGAAAGCACAGGCTGAATACAACTTTCTCACCCCAAATTGTTAGAAACAAAAAAATGTCCCTTGACTCAGAGGACGTGCAATATACAAGGTGCTTAAAAAAAATGTGAACACTTCCGAGAATTTGCAACAACACCACGAGAAATTCGCCGCCTTCGGGCTCTAGAGACCCCCTGGAGAAGATTCCAGGCACGCCTCGACAATGTTGGCGAACAAGTGGAGACTCTTTGACTTTTTGAAGCTATTAACATGCTTCTTGGTTCTTTCGGTATAGTCACGAAGAAGGGAAATAATAAAATAATAAAAATGAAACATACTAAAATAATTCTCACGACGTTTCGGCCACAACGCAAGCAGCCTTCCTCAGGTGAAGAACAGGTCTGTCAGAAAGACAGCGTCTGAATGAACACCACCAGACTTGGCAGCGTATATTTCTAGCTGGGTTGGAGGGGGAAGGGCGCCTTGACAAAGAAATTTGCATATCAATAGGAATTTAGCATATTTATGGGAAATGCAGATATGGGATTAGTCACTACTTGTGGAATGCGTAGGAGGTGGGCGGGGTTGTCTTTCAGACAGACCTGTTCTTCACCTGAGGACGGCTGCTTGCGTTGTGGCCGAAACGTCGTGAGAATGATTTTATTATGTTTTATTTGTATTATTTTATTATTTCCCTTCTACGTGACTTTACCGAAAGAACCAAAAAGATGAATCCCTGCAGTCACGAAAGCTTTAAATCGCTATTGACATGCATTTGTTATCATGTTACGCTACATTATTATCCATTAATGTAATAGTTAAAAAAAATTTGAAGCACCCTGTATATAAAGATCCCCCGTATAGCCTTAACAGACTGTAGGGGCAAGTGCTGTTAGCGAGCACCTATGAAGGCCGGAACGGTACACGAACGAGGGGGTGGGTGGCCAGCACCACGCCCGACCGACTTTGTCTCCCCAGTGGCAATGTTTACACACCGCACCAGGTACTCATTTAAGGCTGAGTCGATCTAGGGGAGGCCCAGGACCGGTTCAGATTATCGTCACTGGTGTTGGCGTGAGCGGGAATCGAACCCGGGTCGCCACGTTCATAGCGCAGCGCGCTAACCGCTACACTACCGCTCCCCATACCCTGTATATACACACACACACATACGCAGTCGTGTGTGTTGTTTGCGCGATTAGCCGCGCGTCAAGAGACGAGTAATCTTTTCGCAGAGCAGAGTGACCCTTGAGAAACAGAATATTTATTTATTCCTGGAGAAATCCGATGAGCTGTGAAGCAATTTTTTTCGCAGAGAATGGCCCGCGGAAGCGGGCATCACAGAGCTACCTCGGAGATCCCTTCAAGTGACCTCTGGTCCCCCACGAACAATGGAGGTTCTCCCATCTGCCCTGGCGCCACGAGTAACGTTCGTCGTGTAACAGCCAAACCATCCCCGCTTGAGAGGGTGACGGAGTCGATGCCGTTGCCTGCCTGCGTGCTTGCAGGAGGCTGCTTTTCTTAACATTGGAGAGGTTCGGTAAAGACACAGATCGCGCGTTTCACCGATACGCATAGCCCAGAGGATGAATACGATTCAACGGTGGCTCATCATGGAAGTGCACGAATCATTACATCTACGTACGTATGTTGAACTCCTTCCGCACCGTACGGAGCCAATCGTCCTAATCGGAGGTGCGGGAAATAATCATTCGGTGAAATACACTCCACCGAGTCCTGTAGACTGTTTGGGGGCAAACGTTGTTAGCGAGCGCCTATTGACGCCAGCACGGCATTTAATGCTGTGGTACGGCGAGCACCAATGGCCGGCCACCATTGCAAGCAGGTATTCGGTTAAGGCTGGGCTGTTCCAGGGGAGACGCAGGGCAGGTTAATATTCCTCTTGCCCCTGGCATTACCCGTGGCTGGGAATCGAACTCAGGTGGTTGGGCTCTTTAAGTGCAGCGTGCCAACCGCCGCTCCGCCACTCCCCACGCGTACCCACTCGTGTACCTGTCGAGGGGATTTTATGTACGGACGTCGAAAGGTGAAATCTGCAAGCATGGCAATAATGACATCCATCATTAATCCCGATAACCGGACCACGTGCTCCACCGCTGTCGGCCAAAACACCTGCTCCTCGTCCAATTTCACTGCAGTCGATTGCGCACACCTTTGTTGTAAAATAAAATAAACAACACAGTATATATATTTTTTACGGTTCGCAACAGTTTAAAAAAGAGCAATGTGATTTTACGGCACCTGCGCTCGCTGTAAGTAATAACGGCCAACGTTGCCGGTGAAAAAAAACGAGGAGGAGGTGGAGGGGAGCGAAACGGCTGACTTATTCCACGGCCGCGTAATCTCACGCCTGGGCATTGCCCCAGTCGGGCTGTGGGGCTTAAGACATTATTAAATTTGTTTCAGCCATCTCGCAGGAATATTGCCGCCGGGCATGTGCCGGAGACAAGATTTACGCTGCGGTGAAGTTGGCGGTGGGATTGAAGCGAGGGCAAGCGCGCCCCCCCGACCACTGCCGCCTAGCGGGGTATGGGGGGGGGGGGAGACTCCCAGCCCCTCGCCCCAGCTGTCGCTGCAAGGCACGCTATTAGCATACACGGGTAATGGAGGTGGGGCGTGCGCGTGCTTTCGTGCGGTTGCGCAACGGTTACGAACCCCCGGCCACCCGAGTTCGATTCTCGCTCACGGCCAATGCCAGTGAGGATTTATCTGAACCGGACCTCCCCGAGGTCGACTCAGCCTCAAATTAGTACCTGGCTGTGGTGTGCATACATCGCCACTGGGGATACAAAGGCGGTCAGGCGTGGTGCTAGCCACCCACCCACTCATGTTCCGTGCCGGCCTTTATAGGTGCTCGCTAACAGCACTTTCCCCAATAGTCTGTTAAAGCTATACGGGGGATCTTTGTCTTTATTTGCGATGGTTCGGGCTGGAGCAAGGTGGAGACGGAGGGAGGGAGCAGAGGGAGGGAGGTGGCGGTCGTGCGGGTTTTTTTTCGCGAGTGGAGTGCGGATTCCAAAGACCGCGGGAATTGTTCTTAATGGTGTTGAAATCTCGTTTGAGCTTTTTAATTTCCCCGAATAAATCTGGCGAGCGTTTTATTTTACTCCTGATGCCATCGGGGTGGTGGTGGGGGTGGGAAACCCTCGCGAGCGATTTTTAAATTGTTCGTAAACTTCAAATTCCAACAAATACGGCAATGATCCTATTTGTGACAGCAATTCGTCATAGTTTATGGTGTCATAAGTTTTATTGGTTTTCCAAGGAGCTTTATTTGACAAGACTTGGTGCCAAGTGCACGGGAGCACACGCACATGCGCAAGGAAAAGATCATTAGCAAGGTTGGTGCGTGGGTAAGCGTGTGGACTCTGCCAAAATGCGATTGAAAGTAGTAGAGGTGACATAAAGACTCGAACATTTGTTGGTGGAAAGTGTGGACTGGATTCTCTCCAAAATTCAGAGGACCAGCAGGCGCAATGATCGCTGAACAACAAACGCCTGTGTTCCACCGCACAACTGAACCGTGCCAGGGTCATGCCGAGCCGTGCCAGCCTGCCACAACGAGCATTTGACGTCTGCATCTCACACAAGTGACACGCGGACGTTATGTTACTATTTATTTTTACTATTTTCATTTTTACTTTACCAGGTAAGGCCCACTGAGCGAAATAGCTCATTTTCAGAAGCAACCTGGCTATCACAAACGATAGCTCAACGAAGTGGGCTTATCATCACGTGGAAATCTATAGCAGCCACACATACCCTATACGCACGTTGATTCTAAATGTGGAGGGAAAAATCAGAGGACCCGGAGAAAAATCCACGTGACCACGGGAAGAAAGACATGCAAACTCTAAATACACAGCTGACGTCAGGGCCGGGAACGAACCCACGACCTCCAGTTTATCAGGCCATGTGGCGCCCACGGTGATTAACAACGCGCCTGGGCCTGCTTTGCCCCTAGCCGGACACAGACGCCTTGTAAGGCAGCGGGCGTATCGCGCTCCAGCTCGGCAAGGAAGATAGCAGGAGGAAAATAAAAACAGCGTCTACACCGTGACGCTCCGCGCTGCCTCGGCTCGGCTCGGATGTGGCAGTGGAAACAATGGAATGTGTCGGAGAGCCGTCTGGGCGGGCGCACGAAACCGAGCGACACCACTTACCTCCGTCGTCGTGGTGAGTGTAGTACTGGTTCACGTAGTTATTCATGTCGTCCACCGTCGACACTCCTGAGCAGATTCAAACGGAGGAGAGAGCGCGAGTCACGTGACGGGATGGGGACTGGCGGTAAACAGGCGCTTTCATCATTACCGGAGAGCTCCTTTCTGTTTGCGAGTGAAATTGGGGCGGCAGTCGGTGGCGAGCGCAGAGAGAGAGAGAGAGTGATGGAGCCCCCCTAACCTCATGCCCCCCCCCCACCGCTCGCCGATTCGAGATAAGGGTGAAGTAATTAAAAAACAAGGTGCCAAAAAAACCAGGCAATTATTATTATTATTTGATTTAAATTGTACTCATCGTTTTGCAATGTTGAGAGACGCCTCCGAGCAAGTTTCTAATTTCGGCACTCTCGCGGCGTGGAATGCATCTTTTTTTTGTAATGAGAATTCTGGGTGGTCGCACAGCGAGGCAGTCGAAATGCGTTGCCTGGGCAACGGGGCGCACAGCCACCGTGTGTCGTCTTCCTCCTCGTCCTCCTCCTCGTCGTCTTCATCGTGCTCCAGGCGGAGCGCGACATCGCCAATCGCTTTGGACACCGATACGAAGCCGCAATGAACGCGCGCGCGTGCGCGTGCCATGCCTGCGTGCGCGTGTGGTGGCCACTACAGCTTGCAATTTAGCATCACCCCCTCCCCTCCACTACCAACGCCACCTCCCACGCACCCTCATTTGTCTTTTTTTGAAATTATGCCGTAATTTAGGGCATCGACGAAGCGGGTTTTGTAACGACGAACGGCGACTGGTCTCGCTGACGTGACGCCCCCCACCGCCCTCGCCCCGCATCGCCCATCACGTCTCGGAAGCTAAGCAGGCACCAGAGCCTGGGCAGCGCGTAAAGTAATGAAAAAAGTAAAAAAAAAGCAGGCGGCTAGGGAACTACGTGGGGTCAGCGGAGCGGAGGCGAGTGCGCTTGTACTTCTACGCTGCGACGTCTCAAGCGCTGCCGACCGACACCAACCGGCGGCAGCGATCGGCGCGGGGGGAGAATTCGGCGAATGACCCCACCCCCGGTGAGCATCGCGCGGCGCTGGGGGAAGCCCTCGTCCAGCGGGGGATTTACTTTACAAAAGGGCTGCACACGTGCGCGTAGGTCAAGGTAGCCATGGTTTACTCGGCGGGGCAGGTGACGGGGGGGGGGCTCGTGAGTGAGCGGGGGAGCGGGCTCCGTCCGGCGAACATAATTAAAGTAAATGCAAACTATACGATAAGATAATGATGCTCGCTTGCAAGAACGTCCGGGTGCCCCCCCCCCAGACCACGCTTGGGCCCAACCTCTCCCCCACGCCCCCCCCCCTCCGCCTCATGCCACCAGCCCCGCACACGGATGCCGTCACCCGTCTGACCATCGCCAAATATCAAGGTGGGGCCGCCATCGCCGGCGCTGTCCCACGGGGCCTCTCTGTGAGCTTCTGTTGCCCCGCGACCCCGCCCCGCGTGGAGACGACTGCAGGCAGGAGGATTTCAACTTCCTCTGTCTGAGCCGCCGTGGATTCTTCACCAGAACGGCCGTGCCACAGCCCCCACACACAAATGCGCGTCCGCACGCACCAACACATGCACCAACTCACATACATGCACGCACCCACGCACCCACCAACTCACACACATGCACGCACCCCCGTACCCACGCACATGCACGCACCAACACATGCACCAACTCACACACATGCACCCACGCACCCACGCACCCACGCACCCACACACATGCACGCACCAACACATGCACCAACTCACACACATGCACGCACCAACACATGCACCAACTCACACACATGCACGCACTCACACACCCACGCACATGTACGCACCAACACATGCACCAACTCACACACATGCACGCACTCACACACCCACGCACATGTACGCACTAACACATGCACCAACTCACACACATGCACGCACTCACACACCCACTCACATGTACGCACTAACACATGCACCAACTCACACACATGCACGCACCCACGCACCCACCAACTCACACGAACCCACGCACCCACCAACTCACACCCACGCACCCATGCACGCCACCACCCCCACCGACCTTTGCGGCGGAGCGAGCGCTGACGCCGCATGTCGAGGATGCCCTCATCCTCGTCCTCGTCGTCCGCCTCGGAGCCGGGCGCCATGGTGACGGCGTCGGCCAGGTGAGTGGGTGTCGACTTGCCCTCCCCCGACTCGGCACCCGCCAGACTCTCCTGCCGCGCCAGGTGTGCGCGCAGCTGCCGGATCTCAAACTGTGGTGGTCGTGGTGGGGAGGGGGGGGGGTCAGGTGGGCACCACGCGAGATGTTAACTACCGGTTCGGGTATGCAGGAGATCGTGGGTTCCA
Organism: Entosphenus tridentatus; assembly: GCA_014621495.2. Lineage (NCBI taxonomy): Eukaryota > Metazoa > Chordata > Hyperoartia > Petromyzontiformes > Petromyzontidae > Entosphenus > Entosphenus tridentatus. Next base: position 20,658,318 of record CM025608.2, on the reverse strand, counting down.
TCCCGACCGTGACGACGCCTGTATATTTGGAAGTTTGGCGTCTGCTCCCCGTGGCCGCATGGATTTTTCTCCGGGAACTTTCGGGTTTTCGCTCCACATTTAGAGAGGTGCGTTCGGAGCGTTTTGCTGTTGCAAATGTCCACGTGACGAGCCACTTGGTTGAGCTATCTTTTGCGGCCAGGTCGCTTCTGAAGAATAGCTACGTAGCTCAGTGGGATTTGCCTGGTAAAATTAAAAAAAATTATTTATTTTTTATAGGTGTCTATGTGTTTGAGCGTTTCAGGCCATGTTCGGAATTTAATAGCTAATGGGTGCTGTGCTGGTGTAGGAATCGAACTTGTGTTATTCCACTTGAAGCAATACACGCACGCACACACACGTGCACACTCGTACCAAGACACGCGTATACACCTACCTGCACTCACGTGCAAACGAATACACTAAGACAAAGATCCCCCGTATAGCCTGTACCAGACTGCTCGGTCAAACGCTGTTAGCGAGCACCTATGAAGGCCTGCACGGCACACGGGGGTGTGGGGGAGTGGGTGTCCAGCACCGCGCCCGGCCGCCTTTTTCTCCCAAGTTTTGATATCTTGCATAATCGCACCAGGTACTCATTTGATAATCGTCACTGGTGTTGGCTATGGCCGGGAATCCAACTCGGCTCACCAGGTTCTTTGGGCAGCGCGATAACCGCTGCACAGACACAATCACAACAACAACAACAATGTACAGGCGAGACCAAGCCAGGGCAAACGTCACTCAGCAAGTGTGACGCTGCTGTTTGGTGCATTGCTATTCAATTACCCTAATGCGTCGTTATTATCATTATTGAATTGGTAAACTGCGATGCACCACACACACGGCCAGCAAGGCATAGGGGTGGGGTGAGGGTAAACCCAATTTTTGTTTTTTATAATTTCATATCGCGTGCTTCTTTACAGGCGTCTGTAACAGCCACGCGTTACAGTGATTGAATGTCACGTGCGTCCCGTCTTGATTTCGTTCCTCGTTGGGTGGTCGTGGGGCAGCGGGCACAGCTACTCGGGGTGTCGGACACTCGCACGCAAGCCTAGATGTGACTAAGAGACACCCACAGAGTGTCTAGGTGTGACTAAGAGACACCCACAGAGTGTCTAGGT
>CM025608.2:20613829-20637309 GCA_014621495.2 Entosphenus tridentatus | reverse complement strand
GACAGGAACGAGACTACTAGAACGAGATGACAAGAACGAGATGACAGGAACGAGATGACAAGAACGAGACGACAGGAACGAGACGACAGGAACGAGATGACAGGAACGAGACGACAGGAACGAGACAAGAACGAGATGACAAGAACGAGACGACAAGAACGAGATGACAGGAACGAGATGACAAGAACGAGACGTCAGGAACGAGACGACAGGAACGAGATGACAGGAACGAGACGACAGGAACGAGACGACAAGAACGAGACGACAGGAACGAGACGACAGCAACGAGACGACAGGAACGAGACGACAGGAACGAGACGACAGGAATGAGATGACAGGAACGAGACGACAGGAACGAGATGACAAGAACGAGACGACAGGAACGTGACGACAAGAACGAGACGACAGGAACGAGACGACAGGAACGAGACGACAAGAACGAGACGTCAGGAACGAGACAACAGGAACGAGATGACAGGAATGAGACGACAGGAACGAGACGACAGAAACGAAATGACAGGAACGAGACGACAGAAAGGAGACGACAGGAACAAGACGACAGGAACGAGACGACAGGAACGAGATGACAGGAACGAGACGACAGGAACGAGATGACAGGAACGAGACGACAGGAACGAGACGACAAGAACGAGACAACAAGAACGAGATGTCAGGAATTAGACGACAAGAATGAAACGACAGGAACGAGACGACAAGAACGAGATGACAGGAACGAGATGACAGGAACGTGACGACAAGAACGAGACGACAGGAACAAGATGACAGGAACGTGACGACAAGAACGAGACGACAGGAACGAGATGACAGGAACGAGATGACAGGAACGAGACGACAAGAACGAGACGACCGGAACGAGACGACAAGAACGAGATGACAAGAACGAGACGACAGGAACGAGACGACAAGAACGAGACGACAGGAACGAGATGACAGGAACGTGACGACAAGAACGAGACGACAAGAACGAGGCGTCAGGAATTAGACGACAAGAATGAGATGACAGGAACGAGACGTCAGGAACGAGATGACAAGAACGAGACGACAAGAACGAGACGACAAGAACGAAACGACAAAAACGAGACGACAGGAACAAGATGACAGGAACGTGACGACAAGAACGAGACGACAGGAACGAGACGACAGGAACGAGACGACAGGAACGAGACGACAAGAACGAGACGACAGGAACGAGACAACAAGAACGAGATAACAAGAACGAGACGACAGGAACGAGACGACAGGAACGAGACGACAAGAACGAGATGACAAGAACGAGATGACAGGAACGAGACGACAAGAACGAGACGACAGGAACGAGATGACAGGAACGAGATGAACAGAACGAGACTACAAAAACGAGACAACAAGAACGAGACTACAAAAACGAGACAACAAGAATGAGATGAACAGAACGAGACTACAAAAACGAGACAACAAGAACGAGATGACAGGAACGAGACGACAGGAACGAGATGACAGGAACGAGATGACAGGAACGAGACATCAGGAACGAGACGACAGGAACGAGACGACAGGAACGAGACGACAGGAACGAGACGTCAGGAACGAGATGACAGGAACAAGACGACAGGAACGAGACGTCAGGGACGAGACGACAGGAACGAGACAACAAGAACGAGACGATGCTGAGGCCGTGTGTGATACCGCTGCTGCATTGAGCTGCCTGCACCCGACAGTCCGTTGCCGAGTTGCGTTGCAGGCTCGAGGCGTCTGCTGAGACACTTAAGTGGGTTTTCTCTCCTCCTCCTCCTCCTCCGTCTGTGACCGACCATGTCCATCTATTCAAATGTCCTATTCAATCAAGAAGCCCCCGTGGTTACGATACAAAAGAAGAGGCAATGCGCTTGAGCAGAGAACTGACCAGAAGGGATATGACAGCTGATGGACCAAACTGCACAATGCAGCCCCCCCCCCCCCCCCGCTTTTAAATAGTTTTGTCATCATCAGCCGTGATCAATCCACTGCTGGATGAAGGCCTCCCCAAGCCGTTGCCATCTCTCGCGATTCTGCGATGTAATAACCAACCCCAGGACCTGTGCACGTTCTGGGGTGGGTTATTAACAACTTCTCGGGTGCGTTCCATTCCGTTTTTTTGTGAATGAAAACGATGCACAAACGATTAAAAAAACATCGATGGTGCCGAACTATTTTTCATCGCGGAAATGGATTGACCGTGACGAGGATGACGACGACGACGATCATCACCGTCATCATCGGCACGTCCCTGCAACGGTGCCGAACTCACTCGGACAAAGTCCGTGCAGCCGCGGACGGCGAAAATGTGAATTCGCGGTCCCGCGATGAACACTGCGATCGTCGTGACAACAACAACAATACTACTAACAAGTAAAGAAATAAAAAAATATGCGAGTTGCGCTTTTTTGAGGCGAGGCCCTGTCAAGGGCATGTATTTAAAAGTAATTGAATGCAACAGAAGTGTCACAGGAAAGACACGCAGAGAGATGCAAGCGCTGTGTTCCCCGACTCTGGCTGTCGTGTTCCTGGCACCGTCGATGAAGTGCTCGACATCGCTGCATTTTTTTTTCTACTTTACAAGTCTCCGCACCGCTGACAGCCAAGATTCTATTTTTCTCCAAACGGCTACGACGGGCACGCCATTTTTTTTACTTGCTTGCTTATTCCTTTTGGCTTTTTGCTTGTTATTTGTATGTGCTCTGTTAAGTGAGCAGTTATGGGACAGCGGTGTGGGGGTGTTTCTGGAAACGAGCAGCGGACGAAAAGAGTCGGGGGAAGAGAATGAGCCCCACTCGACAGCGAGCCACGCCACGAGGCAGCTGAGTCGCGACGCCTCGATTCATCCGTTCAAATCGGCCCGCGCGCTTTTACAACGCTTGCACCACCGAAAGGTTCGACAGAAAGGATTACGCGTGATTACGAATTGTACCCACGTCACTTTTAGGCTCCTGGAATGAATCAGGAACAAACGAGGCGTTGTCCGAGACAGACGGTACAAATGAGACGGTACGAACGAGACCCGAGGGATTAATTCGAGTCTTCGTATCATGTCAAATCGTAAAGCGAACGCACGCTTAATAGGCCGCGCTGACCACAGGTCACGGAAGATTCGGCTGCGTTTGAATCCAGAAGTGCGTTTTGCTTGCTACGCAGCAGCGAATCAAATGCAGCAGGACGCATTTGATAAATTACCCAGCCCCATACATTACCAACTTCAACATCCTACATGGACCTACCTCTGTCTAACTCTCCTCTCTCATTTCTCTCTACTCCCCTCCATGCACTCCTCTCCGACCTCTGCCCTCCCATCTCTCTCTACTCCCCTCCACGCACTCTCCTACGTCTCCTCTCATCTCCCGTCCCATCTCTCTCTACTCCCCTCCACGCTGTCTCCTACCTCTTCCCTCCCCCTCCCATCTCACTGTGCTCCCCTCCTCACGCTCTCCATTCCAGCAACCAATGCTTGTTGTCAAATCCCCCCATCCAACCTTTGTTCCGTGGGAGGTCGCTCATTCTCCTCTGTTGCCCCCACGGTCTAGAAATATTTTCCTCCAGCCATCCGTGCTTTTGGCACCCTATTCTAGTCCATGATCAATATTTTCATCTTCTCCCTCTGCCCCCCTCTCTCTCTCGCTCGATCTATCAAACAACGATGTCCACTGCGTCTGTGCAGCACCTTGAGATGGGGTCGCATTTAAATTCGATATAAATCCACCATGTGTTGTATTGCAAAAATGGCCTGGATTCTAAACTTCTAATCTCTTTACATTGTACCTGCAAATACACAGCCGCTGAGGGCGTGATGGGTTTATTTTGTCCCCTGTACTGTTCCCGTTCCGTTATAATGTGCACCGATGCCTACTTCATTAAGGGAGATATTGGCACGTAAAATAAAGATTGATTGATCGGTCCGATATTTATGGGTGGCCAACATTTCCTTTTTTCGGACACAACTTTGGTCGTGAAGCAGCAGAGCAAACGGGCGATGAAAATATCCAACGTGGTATCCAGAGAAAGATTAAACGACGACGATTAAAATGGCACTTACAAGTCCAATAACAGCGCTTTGGCAACCCGCCGCTGGACGAATGCTTCCCCGTGCCGTGCGAGTCGCGGGGGTTGTTTGACCATACTTCACCACGCTGGTCAGTGTCGGTTGGTGAACGCGGTGGGGTGGGGGAGCATCGACAGAGGTATTTCATTTAAGCCGGAGGAACCCGACGGAGCAATGAAGCTCTGTTTCACAGAACATTACGCAGGAAGGCACAGATGTTGAAGCTCAGAAGTAGAGTACAACAACGGATGTTGCCGCACTGGCCTTTAGCGCCCACCACGCCCGAAAAATCATAAATGTAACAGTAAATTCAGGATGCATTTGAAAAAAATTAAATAAATGTTCAGCTGTGGAATAGGGCACCGTTAAAAATAAGTTACATTCTCAATGGCCTGGCCAAGCAACTCATTTAATTTTTAGAGACTCGCTGGGTAGATACAGCAACTTAAAAGGATTACAAACATCATTATTCACTCTGCCATTAACCCTCCGATTCTTTGCACTCTTATCGTGTCTTTGTATTGCTTGTTGCTGCGACGTTCTGACCCCGTGCCCCGCCTGGACATCTGCGATGAAGAGCTTTATAGCCCATCGGATTCCTCTCCAGTGGAAGTAAATGTTCCGATTGTGATGTGCGTTCGTGTTGTCCGCACCACGGCCCGAATACACGTGCAAGAGGTGCACGGCACAACCGCAAAACCCCTACGTAGCCCCAGTGTCAAGTTATGGGATGAAGCCAAGCGCAGCAGAGGCAGTGCGTACGCGGGAGTGCAGCACGAGTCGAGAATCAACCGTCGCCCAATGCTCCAAAGGTCTTAAGCCTGCAGCCTGTCACGCAGCAGCAGCAGCAGCACCACTCAACGTGATGCAGACAAACGCATCGTTAGCCCCGTCACACGCACACATATGTCAAATGGACACATCTTTGTAAGTGCTTCAGTCACTCGCTCCGGTCTCATCTCTATCAACCTCCTCCTCTGCGGCGGTGGCGGCGATAGTGGCACCTCTTTACTGAATCGGCTCTCCAGTAGGCAGCCTGTGATGGAGCCATCACTTCGTCGTCGACTAAAACCGATCGTTAAAACTATAAAATGAACGATTTTTTTTTTACCAGGTACGGCACACTGAGCGATGTAGCTCCTTTGTCAGAAGCGACCTGGCTGCCACAAATGATAGCTCAACGAAGTGGCTCATCACGTGGAAATATACAGCAGACAAACACTCGAAACGCACGTTGATTCTAAATGTGGAGGGGAAAACTGAAGACCCGGAGAAAAATCCACGACCACGCGGAGAGAGACACGAAAACTCCAAAAATACAGACATTGGGGTCGCGATCGAACCCACAGCCCCCTGTATACCAGGCGAGGGAGTTGACATCTCATCACCATGCAATCGAGTCAACGGTTCGCCGCCGGTGAACTTAACACAACGTGAACAGAGATCGCCAACGAAATTTTCAGGCACTTCAGAGTCATCGTCATCATCGTCATCATTGTCAGTCATGATCAATACACTGCCGGATGAAGGCCTCGCGATGTGACGGACCCACCCTCGCGTTTGCAGTGTATTTATGTGGCTGGGACAATGGGGTCAAATTGCGTGGGATATTTTACGAGAGTCCAAATAGCGTTGATAAGATCCACCGGACATCAGCGATGTGCTGGGCCGGGTGAATTGTCACATGCTGAGCGATGCGTAGGGATTTGTCTTCGTGCCAACCGTTTTAATCTTCACGCTTTTGATATATTTACCCACGTCTTCCTCGTACAACAGACTTCTAGTCTCGGTGGACTCTCACCTGGTCATGCATTGAAAAAGTAGAATTGTCATGATAAAGGTGATGCTTGATGGCGATTATGGCAATGATGATGACAAGGTTGTTAATGATGGTCATGACATTGGTGATGATGATGATGAGGACTATAATAGTGATGATGATGATGAAGCGTGTGATACTTGAAAGCTCCTAAAAATAGTATGACATCACTCCCAGCTGCTGTTCTCAGCTGCACATGTACCTGTCATCTCCGTGTCACGCTCCGCCCTTTGTCTGTTGTCACTCCCTCCACCCACCCCCACCCCACACCCCACCCCCTACTCCCCCCCATCCTCCCAGAGTCTGAGCAGGACTTCGGCTGCGATGTGAAAAAGAAACCCACAAGGAGAGAGATCAAAGCGTCTCCCCCCCCCCCCCATCCTTTACCCCCTCCCTCCCTCTCCAGCCCAGGACCCCCCCCGCTCCCTGGACGCCCACGCACAGCTCCCACGGCCTCCATCAGAGCAGCGGTTCGCTCAGTGGCGGAAGAGAACCCAAACCAGGGCGTTGATTTTTTTTTCTACCTCTGGGTCTGCTGCTGTAGCCGAAGGGAAGGATTTTAACATTTTGCCAGAAAGCGGTTGGAGAACGTCATAATAACTATTATGATCTTAATAACAATTCAGTACATTCGGTGGTCGTGCCGGTTTAGATTTTACAGCATTGCGATGCAATCGCGAAGGAAGGTGCTGTGATTGACAGACCGCAGATATTTGTTAAACAGAAGAGGGGGAGGGGGGAGAGCGATGTTTTTACGTGAAATTTCACAAAATTGGACCACTTCCACTGTGAAAGCAGGTGGCGCATATGTTACGGTTATTACAAAAGCGCAGCGGTGAGAGTCTCGATTGCTCGGCCGTGTCGCCGCGCTCGTGCCTGAGTTTTCGGAAGAGGAGGAAATATTCTCCACTTGTGCGTGATCGTAGAGACGGGATATCTGATCGCTAGTTGATTAATCCATTCGCATCGATTAACGTTCCTATCTTCGAGTGAACTTGTCCCAAAGCGTGGTCCACGCTGAAACGAACATGCGACGCTGCAGCGCTCATCATCTTCATTCACGGCCGAAAATTCTACGCTACTGTGGCAGGGGTGAGCTAATGTTGGCTTCCTGATTTTAAAATCAAGCACAAAGGGATGTAGAGCCGTTTAAATCCCAGGTCCAGATTAACCATTCGTGAGTTAACAGTTGTTATTTTTCCCATTGAATGGCGTACCGGAGGTGGGGCAGGGTGGTGAGGTGGGGGGCGACGTAGGAAACTGACTTGACTAACTAAAACTTTAGAGTTTTAGAGAAATATTCTTGCAAGATTCTATCCGACTGCAAAAAACGGGCTCTCCTCTTTCCTAGGATAGCCGCTTGGAAGAAGTTCGTCTTATTTGTCTTTTCAATGACTGGCTATGGGAACCTGAAGGCTACACATTTTTGTGAAAAAAAAATGTGTTTACGTTTTCACAACAAAAAGTGGCGGTGGCTTTTAAAAACAAAAACCAAGCCTCCCATTCGCGGAGGAGTGCAGTCCAGCGGTGTTACCTTTTAAAGCCTCCGGGTACTTTCGGAAAGAATTGCTTGGGCGAGTTTCTCGCACCCACGAGGAGCAGAGCCACGCGACGAATCCGCCGCTGGGGACACAACAGTTTTTGTACAAATGCACAAATGCAGTCCAGTTGCCACCCGTCCTGGTTTTTTCCAGGATCAGTCCTCTTTTTGAGGCAGTGGCTGTTGCACCGAGACATCTTTAAGTCTGACCGGGACATTACAATTCCCTTGTTTTTGTCAGTTGAATAATAATAATGACGCCGATTAAGTAAATTAATTTACGTGGCACTCTCAGCTCTACCAGTTTTGTGAGATATTATCCTGACTATGGCTACCGACAACATCTGGCATACACCGGTGGTGACCCATCCAAGAATTAACCAGGCTTAGCCCTCCTTAGCTTCTGAGCTCTGAGGAGTTTTAGCGGTGCATGCAGTGTGATTTGGCCAGGGGTAATCCTGCCTAAGATAAGCCTCTCTTTAGCCAGGCCAAAGGCCTTTCTCTTCTCCTCCACGACCTATGGCTGTTTCCCGTCTATAAAGTGTTTTCAATCGCACCTTACTTAAAAATAATATATATAAATGCAAAACCCTCCATTTTCCACCCAGTGATGCGCATGTCCCATTTTTCTGCACAGCGTCTGGAGACGCCGTCACATTTGGACGCCAAATAAATACAAATTTGCATTGAAATTTGAACGCGCGTGAAGCGGCGGCGGTGGCATTGGCTGTGCGTGGAAATGAAGATTCCACGCTGGATTGCGACTGGCTGCCTACAAACACGCAGCGATGGAGCAATGACATCGGAGCGTGTGCAGGAGCTCCATGGTGTGTTTGTTCGTTCGCGAAACTGTGAGAGATGGAGACGGGAGGCCTGCACCCATTCGGGATAGATCCTAGCTGATGCTGATAATGAGCTCTCAACTGGTCATAAACACTCAAGTTGTACTCAATTTACTAAGCGACAAAATGCACCACGATTACGTATTACCCACGAATCGACTGAGCTGGGGGCAAAGCGATCAAACGGCAGGTCGCGTGTTTGCATGCGTTTAGAAAGTTGACTCAGCCAATCAACCCTCTTGGGTCGATAAAATATGCACCACTTTGTTGGGTGTCAACAGTGGTTGCCCAATGCCATGCGACTGGTTCCCGCCAGGGGGAAATTGGAATATCCACCGCTGGCTATGGCGCCGCTAATGCCGCCCCAATCTCGTTCCAGCAAGGATACACTGTGACCTGTGACCTTAAAAGACGACCGTGCTAATAACACGTCTGTGAATGTGTTTTCAGAAATCGTTCATTGAGAGAGCGTGTCCACTGCGCAGATGAGAGCGATGATTCAGCCCGTTTTCAGGTGCCCAATGGATTGTGTTGAGGATTGTGCATTACAAAGTGATGATGAAGATGGTGGTGGTGGTGACCATCATCATGATCACGACGATAATGGTATTGACGAAGAATATTTATTTGCGTCTACCCAATGTTTACTTCCGTTCAACATAGTTGAAGCAACATTATGTTGTTGTTGTTGCGACATTATAATTAGTGGCTATACTTGCGAGTAACCGATTTAAACGATCACATGTAATGGTTTTGCTTGGCGCAAACGCTGTTGCTGCATTCAATGTGTAGCGGTAGCAGCGTGCTTGGCACGCCGCACTACGAAGCCAGTTTTCCTGAATTCGATTCCAGGCCACGTCTAACATTCAGCAGCGGGCGATAACCAGCCGCGGTGAAGTATGGCCACGACTGATGCGGCCGTGGGGAGGCCTTCATCCAGAGGGGGCTATGAATTATCCTCATTGTGTCTAATGTTGCACGTGCTATACTGCCTCACTTTAATTAAGCAGGCTATCGGAGGTTTTAGTAACAGCCCAAGCATCCTAACCATCCAAGAAGGCCATCATTTTTGTGTAAATTACGACCAGAGAGAGAGAGAGAAGAAAAAAACGCACCGTCTTCCTAGGGACCGTTTTTAATTATATTTGCACCGAAAGTCAATATCCGTGGCCCATTCTACTGGAATCTTATTAAACTCTGGAAGAAAAAGGAGAAGAGAAAGTAAATAAATAAATCGCGAACACGGCTGCAGACACAAACACGCGCGCAACAAAATCAACCAAACAGCCCCCCCACCCCCCGCCATTGATGTTTATTACATCTCTATCACAAAGATATTTTATATCAGTGCAACCTCATTATAAAACTCATTACCAATTCCTCAGGTCAAAAATCCAATCTTTTGAAGTCTCTCCCCCCCCCCATTCACCACCGGTGGTGCCTGGGAACGTCGCGGGCAGAGCCGAGAGGGGCCCCCGGCGCACTTAATCGAGTGGGCGGGTCGGTGCGCGGTCACCACAGGAGGTGGTGGTTGGAGCGGGGTGGGGGGCTTCAAGATCTGCCCCCCCCCCTTCTCCAAGATCAGGGCCTGCACGAGACTACTTGCCAACAACTGGCGCCCGAAGGCGAACCACGCGATCGGCGCTCGCACCCCCAAACCCCAAGGGCAGATCTCGGCGGACGTTTTTGGTAAACTGGGGAACATTTTGCACCGAATTTTTGTTTAATGTATTTTAAGCGTATTTTTTTTTAAACAGAGGTATAATTATTCGGTTTGTCCATTCGTCTGTCCAACCAATAAATTATCGGTAATTTTGAGAAATGAATTATAATTCAACCACGGGAAATTAATAATGATATCTTCGTTATTTTATTTGTATTTTTTATATTTGCATTTTTTTCCTTAAACTTGCCACCCGTCTAGTTCGCCCAAGATCTCACCCCCCCCCCCCCCCGCAGTTCTCCCTTCCGCCACCGATATCTCCCCCCCACCACTCCCCACCCAGGGTGGCGAGCGGCTGATGTTGGTGGAAGACATAACTCAAATCGAGCGATGGTCTCCGGCATTGCTGCTGCCTCACAGAATGTTGATCCCGAGATATTGGTGACTTTTTGGGTTTCCTTTGGAGGAAAAACAAAAACATTCGCGTGTGACCAATGACAAACGTAGCGATATTCTGGGACGAGGACATTCTGCAGATGTAGCAGTGATTCCCGCGTTTGTACCAAGCATCCTTGATCAGAGAATGAGAATAGGTTGTCCCCATTTCTGCTGGCAACAAAACAGGTGTTAAGATGTTAAAACACCAAATTGAAACCTTTTACAAGGAAACATACCTGCATTGACAACAATACTTGTGGTCAGAATGCAAAAAAAAACATTCTGATAATATATGCATTGTCTTTGAAACTGCTTGGTCCACACCAGAGACAGCTTTCTTTCGAGCCTAGTCTCAAACGGTGTTAGACCAGAGGACGCCAAAAGGCGTACGGTTCACGGCCATGCCCATGGCTCGGAGCAGCCGCACCAACAACCGTGTCCCACCGCCTCTCTGCCTGGCGTGGCCGGCACTTCGGCGGGTCAAAGGTCTCGACCCACAAGCGTCAAAGGTCGTGAGTGACAGAGTTCAAATACAAATTCAGTGACGATTCGAACCCATCATTCCTCCGGGGTTGCTTATAATGGCGCCATGGTGGTCAGATATTAACTACCTCGCCTTTGTATACAGGACGTGGTAGGTTCGATGTCGACCCTGACACCTGTATTTTTGGAGTTTGCATGTTCTCCACCATGGTCACCTGGATTTTTCTCCGGGTTCTCCGGTTTTCCCCTCCACATTTAGAATCAACATGCGTATAGGGTATGTGGCTGCTATAAATTTCCAAATGATGATAAGCCCACTTCGTTGAGCTATCATTTGTGATAGCCACGTCGCTTCTGAAAAAGCACTATATATCTCAGTGGGCCTTACCTGGTATAATTTAAAAAATGTGTTCATAGTTTAGCTTAAATGATTATCGCTTTGCCGGAAGACCAATGGTATTCAAAGCATTTGACTTGAGCACACGTTGTTCCGCTCGCTCAATTGCCGCTCCGAGCACGATTCGGCACCACCACTCCTCCCGGGGCGAGCGACCACCCCCCCCCCCCCTTGCACGACACTAACGGTGGTCGTCTTCTGGAGAGACTGACCCCCCCCCCCCCTAGTGCCGGATGAAGCTAGTGTGGGTCCTGTAGCATATGTTATAAAGGGGCCACAAATAAATAAAAACTTAAATATTAAAACACAAATGTTTAACTTGCATAGTAAAGTAATTGTATTGTTTCATTTGCAAATAAAGCCAGATAACACACATCGTTAACCTTAAACACCCAGTAGTTCATGAAAGTTGAAGGCAGTAGAGTACTATATTAATAGAGCAATAGCAGAATCACTGAACCCGAATTGATAGCTTGAAAGCATTTAGCGCAGGGCCCGTAGCATATGTTACTTTTGCTACTCGGATAATCCGGCACCTCCCCCCCAGCCCCCACCATGGGAACGTGGAATTCATCACCGATGACTTAAGGCGACCAATGTAATGTTGCGTTACTGCTGCACACACATCCGACTTTGTTGCATGTTCGGGAGACAATTTCTCGACTTCTGGAGCGGTTCAGACGAGGACACGACGAGCTTGTGTGGGCGCTTTATTTATTTATATTCTGCCGAGCCAAATTGATTTGAAGTCAAAGGGAAGGTGCGCCGATATCTGGCTGACAAACCACCTACGTTCAATAAATACGGTCTCGTCCACCTGCCCTCAAATGTGTTTTGTTATATTTTTCTCACTCGTGACGCCCGGCAAGCTGCTTTGAACGTCCGTTTCGTGAGATTATACAACCCCGTTTCCGAGCTACAGACACGTACGCTTAGCATGCTATGTTTCGTAGCGTTTCACCATATCAGGAATATTGTTCTGATATTTAACCACGCGTTTCCGATGCGGTCGCAAAAGCAAATGAATGCAAACAATTTTTGTTTACAATGATTTCCCACTTTCAGTGCCTCGGCTGAGTGAAAATTATTTTCATGAAATCTCGAGCACCGCCCACGTGTTTTGCGTGGGATCCACGGCCTGAATTGAGGGTGGGGTGGGGGGATCGGCAGAGGCGTGACGTCAGCGCGACGTATGAGCGCGCCTCAACACCGTGAGATGCATTGTGACGTCATCACAGAGGTACACGCGGTGACGTCACTACCGCGTGCAATGAATGTCCACGCCCCAACAAGCCAGCCAGTCGAATCTTGTTGTTTATAATATGTTGTATGGGCGTATGAAACAAACATAGTTATATATAGTTTTAAAACATCTTTTGTAATGAAAGCTATAAAATGCATACACACGTTCAGGCTAAAGGTCATCAGTTGATTTCCAATTTACTTTTTAACTAGAATATCAACAATTGAAAAACCGATGAGACGTACAACCGCAACCAAATCAAACTTAAAATAAAACCCACTGCTAGACCAGTATATACGTTTCCGTTACGTCCTTAATTTCTAATAAAAATAAGTGCATTTTCGATCGGAGCGGTGTGGCAGTGGCTCCCGCACCGCGCCATGAACCCGGCGATCTGTGTTCAATTCCCAAGCGCGACAATCTTCGCACGGAGAGTGAAATCTGAATCTGTTCTGGTGCGCCCACTGCCATTACCAGCCAACGCCGATTAGCACGGTGAAGTATGGCCAAACAACAGCAACAACCCCCGCAAACACGGCCTTGCAAAGGCCACGGGTCCAGCAGCAGTGGATTTGTCAAACGACTGCGATCTATTTAATTATCATCGCATATTCATCAGCGCGTTCAGGACTCGCCAAAAATGTTCTAACCGGCACAAGGTGATACCGACATTCTCCTGCATCCAATTGCGTGCGAGCCATCTCCCGGCATTAGTCCGTGGACGCGGAAACACAGCACGGGGTCCTCACATCGCGCACACATCTCGCTCGGTGTATTTTACGCAGCCGTGGATAATGTAACCGGTGTTTATGAAGCCGCGTCCCCCCACGGTGCCGACTTGAACGCCCCCCTCCCCCTTTTCAACCCTTTCCCGTTGTGAGCCACTGAAGAAGCAGATGGCGCGGTGGCGAACGCGGCCGCCGTTAGAGTCGGGCACCACAGCCGCTGCAGTGGGGGGCTCGCGAGCTAGCGGAGGGGGGGGGTATAAAAATAGCCTGGACAGCCCAGCTACCCTCGACCATACTACCCACATCCTCCCCCCCCCCGCCTCTCTCATCCTGCTGCTGCTGCTGCTGTCGAGCGAGCGAGTGCGAGCAAGTCGACTGAGAGTTAATACTTTGGCAGAGAGAAAATGAGCCTCTCTCTGCTCCCAGATGTTGCGTCTTGCACACCCCCCTCCTCCTCCCCCTTTGTCTGTCTCTCTTGCAGCTTTTGACGTGTGCGTAATGAGCGGCCGACGATGTAACCGGACGGCTGTAATGTTCTCCACCTGAAGACGGCTGCTTGCGTTGTGGCCGAAACGTCGTGAGAATTATTTTATTATGTTTTATTTTTATTATTTTATGATTTCCTTCTACGTTACTTTACCGAAAGAACCAAGAAGATTAATCCCTGCAGTCACGAAAGATTTAAATCAAAAAATGAAAACGTTGTTATGTTGTTGTTAGGGGCTTCTGTGAAAATGAATTTTTGCACTTTTTTTTTTAAATATAGACGGGCGAAATTATCTTCACGCAATCAACCAAGATCGCATTGTCATTGCGGTCCAAAGCCGCTGATGCCACCGTCCCTCGGTCAACGGATTCTACCTTTTGCCACATAACCCACCACAGCTGCTGCTGCTACGATACAGGACAGAAATGATTTTATCTCAAGAAAATGCACGCTAATAAATACTATTGTGGAACCATTAACAGCGTGTGTCATTATTGTTAATAACACAAATATTGTTTTTGTTGCAATTAACGCTCTTTTTTCATTCTACGGTTGCATAGAAATTCCTCCACCGACTCAGGAACCCCCGGCAGAGATGAGCAATGCACGGTGCCCATTAGGAGTGCGTTGAACACTTAAGATCACTTGTTGTTTTTAACGGCACCCATAATAATCATCATCAGCAGCAGCATCGACTGTAAACGCCGCTGCTAAAAAGTAAAGCACCGTAACGCTGGCTCAGTAGGCCGTTAATTGACGTATTACGCAATTTGTACCTGCGGCTGCGTTCTTATGCAATCTACAGGATGGTGGTGCCTGTCTGGAGGAGGGAGGGCCTCGTGCCCAATACTCCAGGCAGCAGCAGCAGCAGGAGGAAGTTGCCATCCCGACGCACGCATACAACGACGGTGGTGGAGCTCGCCACGAATCTCGCTTCTTCATGCTGACGTCAAGGCATCGCCTAGCAACGCATCCCAACGCCCACACAGCTTAGCGTGCCCTTTTCATGGATTCCAGTCGTTTCAAACCCCCCCCCCCCCCCGGTAAACCTTCAAAAATGAAAGAAAATAAAATGATGATGGTGGTTGGTGATAATGATCGTGGTGGTGACGATGGATGGTTGTTGTGATAGACCAACGTTCCACGTAGTGGTTAGCCAGCGACAATTAGCGGCCACATCGTTTGCTCTTTTACGTGAGAGGAAACAAAGCAAACCGCTAATGTGCGTGTGTTGAACTTCTTTCGCGCCGTACATAGCCGACCGTGCAAATCATGCTGGAAGGAAGAAGACGCTAAATGGTTGTACATCGCCGTGCGTGCCTTACACAGTGTTAAGAGTAACATGAAAATACGGGGGGGGGGGCCGGCCCCACGTGCTCTGTGCAGGGGTCGGTGAGCCCACAGTTCCTGAGCGCGTGTTAATGAACACGCGTGTGAATGAACACGCGTGTGAATGAACACGCGTGGACATGACGGAGCCGTGAGTGATCGCCAAGAGCTGGGCCACGGCGTCGTTTGCGTTGCGTTAATTAAATAATTACGCAAATTCAATGAGTACGTGGTTTTCCAGGTGTGTGCGTGTTTTTGTTTTTTTCACGAGGAACATGTCAATAGTCACGCAGCAAATAATGCAACGTTGGGTCAACGTTGGCGTGCCGTTGAACCCGCTGGACCAACGTTCCACGCTCATTTGCTAGAAGATACTTTAAAATCAAGAACGCATTCGTGGTGTGATTGCAACGTGGAAAATCTGTTCCTTAAACGGGTCAGAAACATTAAGTTATAAATGATCATTGACAGACATTTTTCAATCCACTGTTGTATTGAAGGCCTCCCCCCACCCATCCCCCATGCCATGTGAGTAATCGGGATTCGGGATTGTTTGATCATACTTCACCGCGCTGGTCAATGCGGATTAGATTATCACTCGCGACCGACGTTAACCGTGGCCGGGAATCAAACTCAGGCGGAGGGGCTCACAGCGGAGGACGCTAACCACTGCGTCACCGTTCCACCATCCATCCTGAAGTTAGGCACCGTTGTACTGGGTGGCCTATATGTCTTGTGACCCCTTAATTGATTGACCCCTAACATTGTTTTTCCTTTGCTTATTTATTTCTCTTTTAAATAACCCATTACTTACGTATTTCAGACGGCTGATACGAGCTCACGTGCTCTAGAAGAACGGCTTGCAGTGAGAGTATGGGCTCATGAAAGATAACAAACCAGAAAAATTCGATGAAAGATGTTCGAAAATATTGTTGCGAAAGATGTAACGTTAATGATGATATTTAATGCACTTGTATTGCTTACATTGCATTACACACCCATTGGTATACAACAACAAAAATCTGTTTCAGAGAATTAAATGGGGGTCACGAGACATCTGAACGACCCTGTGCAATCATAATGTTTGATATTGGAAGAATCCGATGAGCTATGAAGCTCTTTTTCACCGCGCAGCGCCATGCATCGACGTCCCACGTGTGCAGCGTGGCACGGCCTCCAATTAGGAGCCCAGTTCCTTGCACGCTCCGTAATGATTTCTCATCCCCCCCCCCCCCCCAGCATGAATTCCCAAGAGCGTGTTTATTACATGTGGCAAGCAAAGCTCGGTAGGGGGGCTGCTACTGGTACCCCCACATCCACCCCCCCCCCCCCCCCCCCCAAGGGAGCCAGCAAAGAGCTGAAACAGAACATGCTAAACACGGACGAATCAGCACGCCATAAACACAAATCCTGGGCTACGGGCTCCGATCAATATCCCCGTCCCCCCTCAATCAATGATCCAGTACCCCCCTCCGCCATCCCACACATCTGCGCGATGAATTCTGCACGAGGTTCCTATTTTCAATTACGCAAGCGCGCAACGGGGGCGGGTTGATTTATTTTTATATAAACGGAAGGAATAGCGAGAAAGAGAGAGACGGGGCGTGAGAGACGGAGCGAGAGAGTCCGCCCCATCGCCCCTCCAATTTATATGTGTGTGTGCTAAATATGTCGCTAAAATTACACAAGCCGGCGGCTGCCTGCCCGCCCGCCAACCCGCCTGCCTGCCTGCCAACCTGCCCACCTGC
The DNA here is from genome assembly GCA_014621495.2 of Entosphenus tridentatus. Lineage (NCBI taxonomy): Eukaryota > Metazoa > Chordata > Hyperoartia > Petromyzontiformes > Petromyzontidae > Entosphenus > Entosphenus tridentatus. The sequence continues at coordinate 20,620,520 of CM025608.2, read as the reverse complement.
CCACCTACCCGCCAACCTGCCTGCCCGCCTGCCCGCCTGCCCGCCTGCCTGCCCGCTCCCGTTTCGTGGCCAGGCAGGCGAAATTGACTGACGAATTATCATCCCACGTGACGCAAATCAGGCGGCGTTCTTTTAAAGCCCCACCGCCCCACCCCCCCAAGTCTTTTATTGCCGCATTTGTATCACTCATCTGTGTTTATTGCCCAAGTCAATTCCTATGGATTAGCTCATTTAAAAGGCGTGCAACGTAACAAATCCTTACAACCGCGGAGAAATTGTCGGGCAGCGAAATATATTTTCCTCCCGAGTTAATATTTGTTTCCTCCTCCTCCTCCTCTCCGTTGCCTCTTTTTTAGTCGTCGTTGTTGTTGTTGTTTGGGAACCGCCAGGTAAAGCTCACCTCAAATCTCCTCCGTCCCTCGTTTAATAGGTGGCACGGAGGAGGTAAAGCCTACGCCCTATTTCGTATTCTCTTCACGACGACGGGAGGGGGGGAGGGAGTGCCATTTCACCCTAAGCCTGTTGCAGTCGACTTAGTGAAGTCGAAAATGATGAAGCGGTGATTAATCAGCAACTCCCAGGCGGAGGGGAGACAGAGAGAGAGGGGGGGGCGGAAAAACTTCGCAAACAGTGCTGGGGTCGATCGCAACAGCGGTGAACGTCCGAGGCAGTGCGTCTCTTAATCAGCAGCATCACAGAGTCAATTAGGAGCCGGACAAAACGTGAGTGTGCGTGCGCACGCGGTACCGGAACCCAATGTGCATTCGGGACGGTGAACACACACACACTTATATATATATAAATAATGAAAACGCCAATTCCGATTTGACGTTGCAGTAGCCGAGGGTTTTTTGGACTCGCCAAATCGGCGTGACGTGTTCGCGTTCGCAAATTTTCTTTTTTTTACCCCGTCCGGAGGTGAAATCAACCCCATCGTCCCTCTGGGGTTGATTCACACACACACACACAAACAAGTGCTGGATTGTCGCAGGGTTGACATTAACTGGGCTTTGTTGCTACAGATGCACCGTGCCCTGCCGCAGAACGGTAGCATGGCTCGGGCCCCCCCCCACCGCGCTCGCAATTGAGCACAGAGTAGGCTCTCACGCCTCGCTCGTCTCAATGAGAACGAGCGCTGTGGAAACACCGGCGTGGGCCGAGAGTTGGGTTTCTTTTTTTGGCGTGCGAGAAGTTTGAATTTCCCGTGGCAAGGTTCGGATTAGGAGACTACGTCGTGTAAAATTTGGCCGCTCGCAATTGAAGCCCATGAGTGCTTCCGTTACTAGATATCTGTGAAAAAGAATTCCTCCAGTATAAATACATATTCAGATTCTGAGTAATTGCAACGGATGGCATCCCTTGGCAAGTGAAACATCTCCCTTGCATGTTGCTGGGCCACATTTAACCTCCAGCAATGCCCCCCTAACGTATGGTTAATAGCAGCATTTGCAAAGGGTATACTTATAGATTGAGTTTAGATATATACAGATTGAGAACATCATCGGATGTGGAATGAACTTTGTAATCCCGCTGCGAGAAAGCGGATATCAAGGGGCGACTGTTCCGGACGCGTTCCGTGCTGTGTATGTTGAACTTATTTTTGCACCGTACGTAGCCAAACGTGTGGGGGAAGGACAACAAACTAAACACAACAATACATGGTGTATAAAGTTCACCGCAAAGCTGCAGCGTGGATCGTCTTGCGATCGTCGTCAACCGTGCATCAGATGTTGATCCGCATCGCCCAACCTCCAGCGATGAGTGGCGTGTTCCTATCCAATCACCCAAAAAGCATCCTCTCAAAAGCGGAGTTTGACCACTTCTCTGCACACTGCTGAAAAATGGAAGTGCATAAAGTACGACAAAAAAAAACCAAACTATATATTTCGACGACGAACGGCTGAAGCCTAGAAGGACTGCAAATGAAACATTCTGTTCACATACATCCCGAGGCTTGAGCATGCATGAAACACTGCCGACATGAGAGGTAATGGAAAAAACCCCGACCAGGACGAAAAAAAAAGACCCTACATTAATGTTTAAGAGTCGCAGTGAATTATTTAAAAATGTCAGATCTTAATATTACCCCGCGTGCATCCGAAACGCCGCGTGCTTCCGAGTGTTCTGCAACTCGGTGGAGAGGAGGGCTCGCGACGCGCGACAGATGCGCGTGACTCGCGGGGTCAAAGGTCGCACAAGTGGAACGATGGTCGCGGTGTCCGTACAACAGACCGCCCAGCTGGCACGTCCCCGTAAGTCTGCGATCTGCGCGTGCGCGCGTGTACGCGTGCACGTGTGCACGTGTGCGGAGCGGCAGTGTAGCCGTTAGCGCTACGCTGCGCTACGAAGCCGGGCAACCCGAGTTCGATTCTCGCTCACGGCCACCAACACCATTGACGATGATGTAAACTGGTCCTGGGCCTCCCCCTAGGTCGACTCGGCCTCAAATGAGTACCTGGTGTGATGTGTAAACATCGCCACTCGGGAAACAAGGGCGGCCAGGCGTGTCGCTGTACACCCACCCCCTCGTGTGCTGTGCTGACCTTTATAGGTGCTGCTCGCTAATAGCACTTTCACGTCCTTCCCCTGCACCTGCGGGGATCTTCAACGTCACACTGTCAAACAGACAGCTTCTATTTTACGTTTTATATGCCGCCCGCAGCAATGACCAGGGTGGCCTGCACGATTCGAACCGGGGGAACCTCTGCCACAAAAGGTGAACGCGCTAGCGCTGGGCCGTGTCACCGCCGCGCGCTGCGTCTCGTAATGAAACACATTGCTGCTATCATCCCGCAAGGAAGACCTCCTCACTTTGTATTTCTGCTTAATAACATACAAATTACGTACCACTAGAAGAGCATTGCTTTTTGTCTTTGCTGTCTTTAGTTTGTTGTCTTTCTGCCACACCTCCGGTTGGCACGGTTGGCTACGTATGGCGTGAAAGAAGTTCAACGTACGGTACGTACATACAGATGTCACTCGCCACTGACGTGAGCTGTGCCCCGAAATCAAAAACAGGTCACCAGGTTTGTAGCGCAGTGTGTTAGCTACTAGTTCTTTTTTATCATCAAAACTGATCGTAATTTTATCTACATTTAAAAAATGAGCTTTACAGACAGATTTGCGACCTCAAACACACGAACTACACATGCATAGACCAGGCTTCTGTATTAATAATGCATGCCCGTTATGCTAGTCTAATGGATTAACTCAACAGGGACAATTTTAGACACCGTTTACATCCCATCGTTACCAAGATAACACTATAATAAAAGCGTAATCACATGGACGAGACTAAAGACATATTAAGAGATATTAAGGGATACATATATACAGGAGATGAGTTTAGAATTTTAACATGACGGATTTTAGATTATTGAGGGCAATTTCAGATATATATTTTTTCAGATGTTTTGGATCATTTACATGATGCGACAGCTTGACGTGATTTTGTGCTCACAAAGTTGATGTCCCCGCATGGCACGTGACGTCACTTTTGGTAGCACGTAATGTCACGAGAAGAGACGTCACTGATATTTTCTGATGAACCAGGAACATCGTTCGGAGTTGGTACACCATTGAGGAATACCATTGATGCTCTTGATTTTAAAACTCGATTCATTTGAAAACTCAAAATAAATTAAATCACTGTGATTACATTTATTTAAATGTTTTACCTACGTGACTTTACCGAAAAAACCAAAGAGTATGAATCCTTGCAGTCACGAAAACTTCAAATCTAGAATTTGAAAACTCCTTTATTCAGATTGCAAACACATTTCTTCAGAACTGCTTTAGTTGCTTCCACATGCTGTGCATACCGACGTGCAACATCCAGCAAACTCAAAACTCTCGCAAGAAATTGGCCAACACCTCTTGAGTCAAGAGGTGGAAGGGGGGGAGCCATCATCTCATTAAAACATTTGCAAAACCACATAATGAATATATCTCAAATGGCAGAGCCGTACCGAGCGAGGACATTAAAAGACAATCTACCCGGCACTCACGATCGAAATGAGGATGATACACACGCTGTCACGATAACCGTCGGTATACGTTAAGGCTAATCCATCGCGAAAGGCTCCATTATTACCACGTGTGCTAATGGCATCGAGGCAGCCGCGGCGACACAGAGGAGAAGGACCCTGGACAGTCAGAATCAGAATATCGATTTATCCTCGAGGAAATCCAATGAGCTATGAAGCTCCTTGTTTTCCCCCACACGTCAGTGTTCCAGCCGTCGCCAGGGACACTGTCGCCGTCTGTCGACGGAAGTTTTGTTTGTGCCGTGTCTAAGTCGTTGTGTCTAAGTCGTTTGGCTCGACGAGCCCTGGCAACGTGGACTGAATGATGAGAACCCGACTTGAAGTGCTTACACCGCAACGGTTTATTCTCGAGTTCAATCGTGGAGTCGCGCGCGATTCAATTAATCGCATCGGAGGCGAATTCTAACTTCGAACAGGGAAGAAGCAAGCGCACGCTCCGAGCAGCTCGTGACAAATCTACGGAGGTTATTGTCGAGTTTAAATTCGTGTCAGTACGGCACAGTTTGAGTTCGTTTCATTCGTGAGCACGCATGGCCCCATTTTGCGATTTGCGCGCCTATTTTGAAAGGGGCTTCCGTGATGCGTGAGCTCGTTATTTAAAAAATTATCATTAATGTCACCCCTAGATTTGTTAGTTTATTCATTGTGTTCGGTATCTATGAGGAGATCTTTTGGTTTTCTACCTTTGTTGTGCATTGCGCCGCAGGGTGATTACCTGTTTACGATTCACCACGAGGCAATTAATAAAAGGCCGACAAACAAAAGCAGCAAGAACATCTCCCTCAAGAGCGCACAGCAATATTCTGCCAGAGCGACAACCGCCCATCAAACAAACGAGGCTTTGTCGTGCGGTCCCGTCACAACACAGGAGCACGTGGCAGGCCTGTCCAGTCTATAATAAAGGTTTTTTGGGGTTAGATCGCGTAAATAACACATTCCTGCGGACGGAGCTGGTAGGAACGTTGGATTTCTCGATAAATGGCCAGGGTCAACGGCGGCGTGGTGTATTCCGCAAATATGCCCGACTGTGAGGGCGGGCACAAGCCGGCGTGAGTAGGTTAAACGTTGAGTTTTATAAGGGCACCACGGGGTGACCAGCCCCTCCCCACCCAGCCCCACCCCTCACACCCCCCACCCAGCCCCACCCTTCCCACCCAACCCCTCCCCTCCACCCAGCCCCACTCCTCCCATTTTTGGATGCACGACGGACGGACGGACACAATAATCCCCTGTGGGCTGGTGAAACCAGGTTGTTCCTACCAGTATTAATGTGTAGTTAAACCTGCCACCACCTGACAATGATGTCCATTCTGTCATAATTTTGGATCTTGGCGCAGTCTTGCCATGCATTTCTATTATATAGATGATTTTGCTGCTGTAAATTTCCACAGAAGAAACTTTGTTGAACTATAATTTGTGGCCAGGCCGCTTCTAAAAAGATAAGTTAATACCGCAGTGGGGCTTTGCCTGGTGAGATTAAAAAAAACTTTATTTTAACTTGTATATTGTTTTAAGTGATTTGTTTATCTATTCAAAACTTTGCACTCCTATCGTGTTGTTGTTATTGTTTGCTGTAACGTCCAGACCCGCTCCTACTGGACATCTGTGAAAAAGAGCTTGATAGGTCATTGGATTCCTCCAGTACAAATACATATTTTGATTCTTCCGCACCATACGGAGCCAACCGTGCTAATCAGAGCCTCTCTTCATTTTATTTGCAAATGGCACCTGGTTTTAAACACACTGCTAAAAAACGTTTGTTTTGTTTAAATCTAAATATTTTTTGCCAAAAATCGTTACCTCGAGAATGTCTCCCAAGAAGAGTTGAGGGGAGAAAAAAGAGCGTGGGATAGATGTAATGTTTTTTTTTTGTTCAACAGGATGGTCGTGGCATCGGAGCAAAAACCGATTTCCAAGGTCAAGAGGTAATCACAGCCAACATCGTTGATGCCATTCCACCTTTCCGTCGCTGCCTTCCTGTCGCGAGATTCTGTTTTTTGTCAACAAATTCAACATCCCCCCCCCCCCGACCTCTAAGGTTCACTCTTACACGTAATCATCGAGCTGCCGTCAGGGATGCCTGGAGGCCTGGCCGCTTTGACAAGTTCATGGACATGTCACGTGCTGACGCGCTTACAGGTGGCAACTGCACTAGCGTCGTCTTGTTCGGCCCGGTGCCCGACGTTTCGCGCCGCATGCTGGGGGCTTCTCCAACTCGGTTCCTGAAGAAGCTCCCGACGCGCGGACACCTCGCCAAGCAGCATGCGAAAACGAGCCGAGAGGTAGGCAACAAAAGACAAAGATCCCCCGCATAGCTTGAACAGACTGTTGGGGCAAGTGCTGTTCGCGAGTAGCACCTATGAAGAAGGTCGACACGGCACACGAGGGGGTGGGTGCCCGGCACCACGCCCGCAAACAACTGCAGAGCAGTAAGTACAGTACGTACTACTGTAAATTGTTCGAGAATAAATTAGTTCAATGACCCTGTGGACACATCCTCTCAAGTGTGGTTCAGACATTGGTATCAAGCATACAGCTTGTAGATGGTAAGAACGTATCATGCAGTATTTTTAAATCCTTTAAATTAGTTCACTTGCGCGCTTGCTTGCGCGCTTACGACCGTGCAAATCTTTCGGTCGTTTTTT
>CM025608.2:20578184-20613429 GCA_014621495.2 Entosphenus tridentatus | reverse complement strand
CCCCCCCCCCCCCCCCCCGGTGCGTGATCTCATTATGGACGGCCCTTATGTACAGTGCAAAAGAAGTTCAACATACGCACATACATATGTAAACGGTGGCAGTTATCGGACACGCGCAAATTTCAATCATTGCGAGGGCCGCTGCGACCACTCGACTGGCCGAGACGGAGGAGGCCGCGTCCATGCAGCAGCAACGTCGCCGGCACGGATCCCAACTCCGCCAAAATGTGTTCTCAGAGGAGACAAAGTGGCTACCACGGGTGCGTCCTTGGTCTCGGTTGAAGGCATTTGCGGAATCTGTCAGTGGTGGCGTTCACGATGATGATGATGATGATGACGATGCCACGTGGCCAACTCCCGAGGTCTGCCATCTCAGGATGCATGGGGACCGCCACAACAAAACTGAAAAGTGATGAGGGACCCTTGGCAATGTGCCAGACGTGGGCTTAGCGTTAGGGGTAGGACTAGTGATAGTAGCTGCTGGGCTAGTTGGTTAGGGCCAGTGGGTAGGACTCGTGCTAGTAAAGACAAAGCTCTCCCTCTGGATTTCCCAACAGACTGTTAGGGTGAGTGCACCGATAGAGCGACCATGAACGGCCAACGTGGCACACCACGGGCTGGTGGTGTGGCTAGCACCATGACCGGCCCGCCTCTTGTCTCCCCAGGGGCGATGTCTGTAAAGACTGAGCTGACCTCGGCGCTCAGGATGGGTTCAGATAATCGTCACGCACGCACACACGCAGACCTTCGCTATGATCCCGGTCAGGTCACGTGACGATGTCCGACCCCTCAAGTGACGCCCGACCACCCCCCCACCACCTCCGCGCAAACATTGGACGCCACCGCTCCCCCACCGCTCCCCCACCGCACTCACGCACGCGCGCGGCGAATGCCGCCCTCGCGCGCCGCTCGTCGCCCCCCCCCCAGCCCGCAGCTCGTCCGAGCTCCTCCCACGATGCCGCAGATATTTCGGGAGGGGGAGGAGGCGGGGGTCGGCGGCCGAATATGCAAATTTGCAGCGGTTTATTGTGTTACTCCGTCGGTCCGTGCCGCACCGCGAGCGCAATAATTACTTCGTTAGGGTGCGCCCGAGTGTCCGGATCAAGCTTTTTCCGAGAGCCAAAGAAGTGGCTTTTTAATATTAACGACCTTTAAAAATAGAACGCTTAGACGCGTTCGGAGGTAAAGGAACGCGAATGGCGACGCTCACCGTTGCGTTCGTGGGGCTGCTTCGTTAACCATCGGGGAGGTCTCGCGTCGAGAACGCGCCGTTGCAGTGCAAGCCTCTTCCACGCACGCGGCATCAGTCGGCGGAGAGCGGCGCTCGCGAGAGGCTCTCACTGCTCGCGACGAGCAGCGGCACGCGCGGATTTGTGCGCCGCTCGAGCGAGACCGCGTGGATTTGGCGTGAACGCGCGCCCGCACGCAGCAGAGACCCTCTCTGTTAAATCCACTGCTGGATGAGCAGTTTATGCATTGTGCGCCTTTTGGCGTCATCTGGTCGAACACCATATGAGACGAGGCTCCAAAGAAAGCTGTCTCTGGTGTGGACCAATCAGATTCAAAGACAATGCATAAATTACCAGAGTATTGTGTTTTTGTTTGCATTTGACTGCAAGTATTGCGGTTAATGTAGACATGATTCCTTGCAAAAGGTGTCAGTTTTGTTGCCAGAAAAAAGGAGAAAACCCTATTGGTATATTTTGGTACTGGCAAAGGAGGTCCCATGATGCAGACTCACGCTATTTATTTAGACTGGCGGAGGAATCCGATGAACTAGGAAGCTCTTTGTCACAGATGCCCAGTCCAGTGTAAGCAATATCCAGGCTCGTTCTGGGTGATGTGATCCGTGAGAGGTGCATAATTACGAGTACCCGGAAAAAACAAAAAAGACAAAGATCCCCCGTATAGCCTTAACAGACTGTAGGAGCAAGTGCTGCTAACGAGCACCTATGAAGGCCGAAACGGTACACGAGGGGGTGGGTGGCCAGCACCACGCCCGACCGCCTTTGTCTCCCCAGTGGCGATGTTTACACACTGCTCCGGGTACTCATTTGAGGCTGAGTCGACCCAGGGGAGGCCCAGGACCGGTTCAGATAATCGTCACCGGTGTTAGCTGTGAGCGGGAATCGAACTCGGGTGGCCGGGTTCATAGCGCAGTGTGCTAACTGCTACACTACCGCTCCCCTACCCGGAGAAAACACACAGATACACACATACATGGGGGGAGAACACTCAAGGCTTTGCACAGGTGGCTTCAATAACCTACTGCTGTCCTGCCATCTCGGAGCCACCTCTCAGTCCAACATCTACAACACCAGGGGATTTTCGGCAGGTACGAACCATGCGCAATCCTGCTTTGGGCTCTCACGTGCCCGAGAAGATCAGGCACATTCGAGGCTTCGTTGTCGTGTGCTCACACAACGATCAAACCGGTCATCGTCGTCGGTGGCCATGATCTATCCGCTTCTGGATGAGCGCCTCGCCATGCCATCACAATGTCTTGCGGGAGGCAGTCCACTTCGACACGATCCCTCATCTGGGTGCCGTCAGCCCGATCCAGTGACGTGTCCTGCCCAAATGCTATTCACTTTCTGCTAATATTCAAGGGACACGTGGCCTCATGTCCCATAGGGGATAAAGATGAGTAATTGACTATCCAAGCTACACATATCCTTCTCAAAACGGCACCTCCGATTAGCACGGTTGGCTGTGTACGGCGCGAAAGAAGTTCAACATACATACGTAAACACACACACACACATATATGCATAAACTGGCAAAACTCTTAGTTGGGATGTGCGTGCAGATACAGCAGGGGACTGTGGCGTTCTGGGGCACCCAGTGAGAGCCCTTGGCTTGCAGCCACCTCCACAATGAATGCACCGCACTTGCCGCGGTACTGCGGAGACCAAACGCGAGTTAAATATTGGTTTTTAAAAGTCTTCGCATTAAATCAGTGGGCGGAGGGTCCCCACTGATTTACTCCTGCATATGGTGAATATATACATAAAGGGAAAGACGCGCACACACACGCCGTCTCCCTCTCCCTCTCCCCCCTTCGCTAATGCGTTTCCGCCTTGTAGTGGTGATGTGAGAAATCCAGTAGAATGCAGCACTGCAAGTAGGTTTCTGGCCTATCTGTGCCAACTCTCGAACATCAACCTTCGCTCAGCTGGAGGTCGCTCATTCTCCTCTGCTACCCCTCCCCCACTCCGTGGTCTAAAGATCCCTTCCCCCAGCCACCCGTGCTGTCGACTCTGTTCAAGTGCAGACTCAAGATCTTTCCTCTTCTCCCTCTGCGTTGCTGCAATTGTGGCATTGCACAACAGCTCGTTTATACTCGCACACAATGTGGCACCACGGTGGCTTGGAGACGTTAACTACCTCGCCTGGTATACACGAGGTCGTGGGTTCGAGCCCGACCCTGACGCCTGCTGCTGTATATTTGGAGTTCGCGTGTCTCTCTCTCCGCATGGTCGCGTGGATTTTTCTCTGGCTCCTCCGCTTTTTACCTCCATATTTAGAAGCAGGTATTTAGAGTATTTGGATGCTATAAATGTCCATATAAGCCACTTCGTTGAGCTATAATTTCTGGCTGGGTCGCTTCTGATCAAGAGCTATACAGCTGTGGGCCTTACCTGTTTCAATAAAAATAAATCAATTAAACGTTAAATTCCAGCTATATTTCACTGGGTACAATGACTAATGAACAGACGTATAGCGGTGGTGCAGTGGTTGGTGCGCCGTGCTATGAACCTGGAAATATGAGCCGGAATTCCCGGTCACGGCTATCATCAGTGGTGAACGGTAATTGAAATGGTCCAGGTTCATCCCCGCTAGCCATCATCAATCTGCACCAATCAGCCAAGGTAAAAAAAAAACGCTCCGTGACCTACACGGCATGAGGAGTGTTCGTCTGAAGATCATTATTGCACGCGTATATTCCCTTTTGTCGATCCACTGCTGGATGAAGGCCTCCCCCCAAGCCCGTTCCAGGTCGTGGGGTTTATTGGGGTTTATATGACCGTGGGCATTTTCGTTCTCTTCTAGCATGTGCACCAACAGTTCCACATGCACTCCCTTTTAGCCCCGCCCCCCCCTCCCAATACGTTCCATTCATTGGCTACCACATTCAGAGAAGCCCCTCCCTCCCTCCTCCCCCCTTGACTTGTATTTAAGAACTTGTATCTTGGAATCTTTGCCTCACTTGATAAAGCAAATTTAGCTGTGACGGTCCCACCTGATGACGGAGACTTGTGTTGCCTCCGAAACGTCGTGATTTATTATTTTATTTTATTTCTATTATTACTTTTAGTAATTACATTTTTTTTTACCTACGTGACTTTACCGAAAAAAACCTAACAGTATTTATATGACCGTACTTCAACAAGCTGGTCGGTGGCGGGTTGATGAAGGTGGAGAGCATAGATGTGGCAATAACGCAAGTACAAATCACATTATCGATGGATTTGCTGTCCTGTCTCCTGCGGCCCCACCTTGCGACGTTGTTATTACTCCGATTTTAACGTCAATAAATGCCACGGGAAGGACCGTTCAGTGTGTTTGCCCGGCGAACAGTAGCAGGGCCCAGCAGCCCGTCCCCCCTGTCGCCACCTTCAGATCGGCTCGCCCGCCCTCACCCGCAAGTGTCAGAACCGCAGAGGCACCACTGAGCAAGCGACTTCCACGATGGAGCAATAACACAAAATAATAAGCGATACCAAGACACCACCAGCACTACCGCCCACTCTGTATATATGTTTGTTCATTTCTCAGAAACGGCTCCATTATTTTAAACCACGACGGCAGCGACGCATCGCAAAGCTTGTGGCCGCGACGGTTAAAACGCTGTCAGTCTAAATGTTCATCACCTTAGCAGGGGACGACGTAAATAAGAGAGCGCTTTAAAAAAAAACGCAGGGACACGCGCGACGCGGCGGCCGGCCGCCGGTACGTTTGGGAACAGCCGCGATTTTCGCGTCCTCTCGAATCTCACGCACGTCGGCCAGAAAACTGTTCCCGCGACCGCCGCAGCCGCAGCCACCGCGGCCGCGCTCTCATTAGACACGAAGCGCTTGCCGCGGTTGAACCACAACACCTCGCTGATCTCGTCAAGGAGCATAAACTATCATCACGTGAACTCCGATCATCCTCCTCGCAGCAGAGGATTTTGGCTGCCCATCGAACAAAGGCGGTCACAGGATCGCGCGCTTTCGGATGCGCTTCTGTGGCCGTCTGGAACGCTCTTCCTTCCGATATTAGGAGGCGACTGGAGCTGTACGCTTTATAAATCTGTATTGAATTCTCATTTCTTTTAAACTGCATTTTGTGTTTAGTTTGTTGTCCTTTCCCAGCACCTCCGATTAGCACGGTTGGCTACATACGACCATGCGAGACCTGGGTTACAGGCGGCGCGCAAGTAGCCACACAGCGCGCACACGACGCAAGCGAGCGGTCTGACGTTCGCTCCCCGTGGTTGTGGAGGAGGTACGACGGAATGTCCCTCTGGGCATCAGCGAGGGCCACGATGGCCTCGAGTTTCACTCCCACTCGGTGTCAGGGTGGCTCCTTCTCCGTTGCTCTTCCCACCATGGCTGGGAGCTCGCTCCTCCTTTCCTCTGGCTGTCTACACGGCCAAGGTTCTCCTTCTGTGTACGTCAGGGAATTAAGTTGAGTTGTGCGCTGTGGAGGAGGAGGCTCGTTCAAGGACCCGACCGGACGGTTCGAGGTAGCCGCCCTCCAGCAACAGCGGAGGGCAGAGGAGCGACGCTCACAACAATGAACGGAGTGCCGGACAAATACAATGCATACTCTTTGGTTCTTTCGGTAAAGTCACGTAGGTATGAAATGAAATCAAATAAATCACGACGTTTCGATCGCGACACAAGCGGTCGTCCTCAGGCGGAACAAAATATGATCCGGTTCAGCAGTTCCACTGCTGGATTACATTTTTTTCCGCCTGAAGACGACCGCTTGTGTTGCGATCGAAACGTCGTGATTTATTTTATTTTATACCCACGTGACTTTACCGAAAGAACCAAAGAGCATGGATTCATGCAGTCACGAAAGCTGAAAATCAAGATAAATACAATGCGGCAAAAGTTGACACAGTGCGGTGCACAGGTGGTGCATCTCTGCCAGTCATCCTAGTTGGCCAACCCAAATACATCGGTCTGTGCCATGACCCACAGCCAGCAGCGAGCCTTCGACACTACACATGGCCTCAAAGTGTTACATATCATGGTACAAGCGCTGTAGTGACATCAATGCTGTCCTTGTGTGCACAGGTGTGTGTGTGTGTGTGCGCGTATGGGTGTGTGTGTGCGTATGGGTGTGTGTGTGTGTGAGTGGGTGTGTGTGTGAGTGGGTGTGTGTGTGTGCGTATGGGTGTGTGTGTGAGTGGGTGTGTGTGTGTGCGTATGGGTGTGTGTGAGTGAGTGGGTGTGTGTGAGTGAGTGTGTGTGTGTGTGAGTGGGTGTGTGTGAGTGAGTGGGTGTGAGTGGGTGAGTGTGAGTGGGTGTGTGTGTGAGTGGGTGTGTGTGAGTGGGTGAGTGTGAATGGGTGTGTGAGTGGGTGTGTGTGTGAGTGGGTGTGTGTGTGAGTGGGTGTGTGTGTGTGTGAGTTGGGGTGTGTGTGAGTGTGTGTGAGTGTGTGTGAGTGTGTGTGTGTGTGAGTGTGTGTGTGTGAGTGTGTGTGAGTGTGTGTGTGTGTGAGTGGGTGTGTGTGTGAGTGGGTGTGTATGTGTGTGTGTGAGTGTGTGAGTGTGTGTGCAAGAGCGCATATCGACGTTCTTCACCTGCCTCCTGTGAGCGTGGTCCCAAATTACGGCGCGGTGAGGGCATAAATCTGGAAGCCGTGACCAGCGGCAGAACACGGAGCTATGAAGGATGCAATCGATGTTCCCCCCCCCCCCGGACGTTTTGAAATAAAATAAAATAAAAATTCACCTCTTGAAAGCGGTGTTGAAGATGTTGGCCAAAACGGAACGGTACGGACGACGCGACCGCAACTTACTCAGCGCGCAGCCATCTCTGCTCCTTGCCGTCAATAAAAAAAACACACACGCGTTCTCAAGGCGTGCGAGCGTGAGTGAGCGCATTTGTGTGCACGTGTGAGCGAGCGATGGCCCGTGGACGAGTTTGAGATAACAGTGGCGAATATTCAAAGCGGTCCTGGGCCTCCCCTAGGTCGACTCAGCCTCAAATGAGTACCTGGGACGGTGTGTAAACATCTCCACTCGGCATGCAGGGCGTGGTGCTGGCCACCCACTCCCTCGTGTGCCGTACCGACCTTCATTGATGTTCGCGAACAGCACTTACCCCAACAGTCTGTAAAGGATATTTTTCTTTGTGTGCACATATCCTGATCATTTCAGACCAGGGCAGTCCTACAACAGATGCCATATTCTCTGTCCGCCCGCTGCAGCAGAGGTGTATGGAATTTCAGCAGGACCTACATCTCTGCATTGTTGAGATGTAGGTCCTGGTCAAGGTCTACGTTACCATTAATAGGCCAGAGCTCCCCTTTACTATTTGTGCTTTCAATTATTAACGACCTTGATGGTAGGCGGGCCCCGGTAAAGCTGCGTGTCCGGGAGTCAGGGCCAGTTTCTGTCCACCTGTGCGCAAATGAGCGCGGCACGATGGAGCGTGAACTTGCGTGCGTGTGCGTTGCGCTGGGTCGACTCACCGCCTGCTCCTGGCAGATGTGCGTCAGCCTCTCCACCTCCTCTTCGGCCTGCTGCTTGACGCGCTCGCAGTGCTGCAGGATGAGCTCGTTCTCCTCCTTGATGGGCAGCACGTACGCTGCGCGGGGCGCACCACAGACACGCCCGGGTCGTTAGCGAGCGCGCCCCCCGCCCCCCGCCCCCCTCCCCTCACTCGATCGAGTCGCGAGGGACCACCACGCACCACCGACCGTCGTGGGGCTGCGCGGGCTACGTCGTGGGCAGCAGCAGCAGCCGAGGGGGCAGCGCGGAAAACATTTCCACCGTGGTGCTGCTGGTGGTGGTGGGGCAGAGTCCACAACCCACGACCCGGAAGGGTCCTTCTCCAGCAGTGGATTGATATCTTAGGGCCGGGCGTATTTTAAACCAATCGCTGCCCACGATGATTACATGAATCGCCGTGGACGGACAGCGATTGAACTCAGGATGTTACTACAGTCGGGTGCGCCAACTGCTTCATCACCACGACGACCCCCCGTGCATCCGACATCAAGTGCTGTGGCAAATCCTGTGAGGGTGCACTCTAATGATCATGAAGGCACACAAGGGAGTGGGGGGGGCAGAATCACACTTGGCTGCCTTTGTCTCCACAGTGCTGATCGTGATGCCACCGTGCCTAGGGGAGGTGCGGGACCAGTTCTGATATCGCTCAACCACCGATCGATCGATGCCTTGGCCAGGAACGGAACTCGAACCGCCTTCTATCGCAGCTGCAGCGCGCTAACCGCAGCGCCAACGCTCCGCCACCACATTCGCACACAAAGACAAAGATCCCCCGTGTAGCCTTAATAGATTGCTGGGGCAAGTGCTGTTAGCGAAGCAAGCACTAATGAAGGCCGGTACGGAACACGAGGGGGTGGGTGGCCAGCACCACGCCCGGCCGCCTTTGTCTCCGAAGAAGAGATGTTTTTACACACCACACCAGGAACTCATTTGAGGCTGTGTCGACCTAGGGGAGGCCCAGGACCGGTTTAGATAATCGTCACTGGCGTTGGGCGTGAGCAGGAATCGAAATCGGGCCGCTGAGTTCGTAGCGCAGCGCGCTAACCGCTACACTCCCACACACACGCGCGCGCGCGCACACACGCGCGTGCACACATAGACACACGCGCGTGCACACACAGACACACGCGCGTGCACACACAGACACACGCGCGTGCACACACACGTGCACACGTGTGCGCGCGCACAGCCGGCAGTATCCACTCGGGGACAGACCTTTTTAAAACGCTTCTTGGACTGACGTGCAGCCTCATTTCCTTTGCAGCGGCATCCACTCTCCTTCAAATAATAATGCGTGCTGAATTATACAGCCTGGGTTTCCCTGAAGCAGGGGGCGGCGGGGGTGGTGGAAGGCGGTGCTCCCCCCCCCCCCCCCATTTCAGCAGCCGTGATGAGCTCCCCGGTGGCTTGCTAGCTGGGGTATTGGCTGGCAGTCACGTTTATATCTTGGCTTCTAGCAAACAGCAAACAGCCCGCGCACATTTGTTCGGCGTAGAATTTTGTCCGGGTTTTTTTTCTTCCATAATAATAATAAAAAAAAGCATTTCGTTAAAACCAAGACAATATGTAAAGGGGCTGCGTATGTATATACATTGTTGTTGTTGTTGTTAGCCTCGTACACGTGCCGGTGGTGTAATTCACACTCAATCTCTACGGGCAGGGACGAACGTGTTAGCTAGAAAAATTAACCCGTAAAAACAAAGTTTTTCACTATAAATCCTTTATATGCGTGGCGGCAAGAGTCCTCTCGTCATCTGGCTTGAGATGGCTGCCACCTATGGGTCAGATGATTGCCTGCCACCATTAAGCAATTGGTAATTAAATATAAAAAAAATACCTAAAAAGTGTAAAATTTTGGAAAAAATGTTCACGAAAATAAATTGTCACGCACAACGAGTCTGTGTGCAAAATGTCAGCTCGATTGGATCACGGGAAGTGGGTTAAAAAACGACCGAAAGATTTGCACGGTCGTAAGCGCGCAAGCAAGCGCGCAAGTGAACTTAATATAAAGAATTTAAAAAGACGCGAGCGGTTGGAATTTTCGGGGGCTGAGAAGCCGATTCGTTCCGTAACTCGACGGGCCACCGATGGGAGGAGGGTGGGGGGGGTTAAGAGGGATGGGGGGGGGATAGGCGCCAGGTGACAACTCAGGTGTCGGAATGGGAGCGCGCGGCGATGGTAATTAAAGTAACGCTGCCAATCAGACGACCTTACCCAAACACGCAGGCGCGAGATACTAATTAAGTAAGAGGACATCAATCAATCGACCGAAATTGCACGGGTGAAAGAAAAAAAAAGTCGCTCATTAGCACGAGGCGAATGGAAATTCCGACGTAAATATTTAAAGTGGTAAGCCCGAAAGAAAAAAAAATCCGTTATGGGAATGACTTCCCCCATGCGTGCGTGGAAAGGGAGAGAGAGAGGCTGCGTGGATGCTCTGGTCTGGGGGCATTGTTAGTGGAATAATGCTGCACGTGCCGTTTCTTTTTCCCACCCTCATTGCCAGTGCTGGAACTATTCAGCGCTTCCTCCGTACTACGGCAGCAGTCGGAGCAAACAACTATCTCGCCTTGCAACTCCGTGTAGGCTTCGAGCACGGTGGGTTGGTGCGCCGTGGTATCGTGAAAGGTGGAGGCCACTTGGGGAGGCCCTCATCATGGCGGATGATGATGATGATTATGCAACTTGATGGCCAAATGGTTATAGCAATTACCATAATATTTATTTACACGAGCTAAAAGTTTGGATTATCTCCCCTTATTCGACACGTGGTCATTCTCCAGGCACTCTGCTTTCCTAACCCAATAAAAAATGTATATTTGAATTGGAATTGGCCAATACAGTATGCAGGGGCCCTCCTGAAAATTGAGGTGAGGGCTTCTAGGACGAAGAAAGAAATCGGTGTGACCGTTATCGGTGGAGGCGGTGCCCACACTGCAGCCAGCCATCCGAATTCGAGTCTCAGCCACGACTGACGTCTTGTGGCGAGCGATACCCGCAAAGTTCCGACTTCAGCTCATGCTGACCAGCACTCGCGAAGCCTTTGGTCAAATAACGATCGCGACTGGCTCGGCGCCATTGGGTTTATCCGTCAGCCGGTTTAACAAAGGCATTGTACGTTTCCTGACGATGCAGTTGCCATTGTTGCCACTTCAATGCAAGGACACGTGGGACAGACGCAAATGTGGCTTCAGTCACGTTGCTGCACCTGACCCCGCTCTCAGCAGGCGACTGCTGCATTTTTTCTATCGCCCATTCCTCCAGCGGCGCTGCGGACCGGACACGCGCACGCACGCACACACGCGCGTGCGCACGCACACACACACACACACGCGCGTGCGCGCGCACACACACACACACGCGCGTGCGCACGCACACACACACGCGCACGCACGCACACACGCGCGCGTGCGCACGCACACACACACACACGCGCGTGCGCACGCACACACACACAAACGCGCACACACGCGCGTGCGCACGCACACACACACACACACGCAACGATCGGCCGCTTCAGGTGCTCCCGCTGGAGCCATGACACGCACGACTTCATGCGCTGCCCCCAAAACGAGATGTCAGGTCACTGTTGCCCAGCCTCCCGTAGACGTGGCAGAGAGAGAGAGAGACCCGGGGCATCGATTGTGTCTGCCGCGCCTCCTCTCTCTTGCCGTTCCCTCCATGTTCCTCATCCCTGCACCCCCCCACTCCCCCCACGTCTCCATACCGCTCCGCGCAGACCCCTCTCCAATTCCTCTCCACACCTCAACCTCTCCCCTATCCTCTTCCCTCCCTCTTCTTCCCTCCCTCCTCTCTCTCTCTCTCGTGGATGTCTCTGCTATGAAGAAGGGCCATCATTGCCCGAAATGCCACCTATTTGTTTCCATTTTTTTATGGAAACATGATTCCATTTTTTGAGCGGCATTGTATTGGACAGATGTGTTGAGATCGCGGTCATTGTACCTGCGCGTCACTGCTAATGCAGCAGTAGCAGCAGCATCGTCACAATTATGTTTGTTTAATTCTCCGCAGACCGAGGTCGTCGTCGCCTTCGTCCCCACCATCAGCCATGATCAATCCGCTGCTGGACGAAGGCCTCCCAATGCCGTCACCACGCCGAGATTTGCCACGGGCTGACCTCGGCGCCTCTGGGATGGGCAGGAAACGCTCGAGCGCGTCACCTTCTGCGCCGCAGCTAAAGGTAAAGGCGCGGGTGCAACGCGAAGGCTTTGGACACTCCTGGGGGAAAGGGGGCTCTGTGTGCGCGCGCGTGTGGTTGTGCCACTCGACCCTAATTCACACTGACACACGTTGCGCGGGCGACGTTGGGATCGCAACCAAAATAGCTTCTTGCCCAACGGTACCGGGACCAGCCACGGCGGCTTCTCCTGTCGGTAGTTTTAGCTTCGTTTCACTCTTCATCATCCTCGTCGCAGTCCTCGTCGCTCGCCGACGGGGGGCGGGGGAGGGAAGGGAGAGGGGGGGGGGACACGGGACGGGCGGTGAGGGTGCGGCATAACGCCGCCGTGCGTGCACTCGGACGGCGCCGATTCCTCGGAGGCATCGGGAACGACCATCGCACCGACGATTGCGATTGGATTAAAGCGTTTTGTTCCAATGGGCATTAGTTTATCGCGCGTGGCTCAGTTTCACCGCTTGCTTTGCGAGGAACCCGACGAACCCCTGCGAACTGCATAACCACGTGCGGCTTGAGCTCGGTTGGCCGTAGAGTCATCCGCACTTTTTGTTAGGTTTTACTTTGTGATGCACACTTGGAAAGGAAATCCATTCGTCATCCCACCACCGGCGGTATTGAGCAAGTGAGTGGAATTCCGCTGCAAAGGCCCATTCCTTCAACGGGACAAACAACACCAACTTCCCATCAAGCACCGCAAGCCTCCCGAACGTTCGTAGCGACCGTGACGACAGCGACGATGATGGTGCTGTTGATGCTGATGATGCTGATGCAGGCAATGAGGTGACACAGTGGCAAGGATTCGAACTCCTCGTGCGCCTCAACGTCGTGAGCTCGGGGCACAACATCTGTCCGGTTTTAAAACCCAACCCACGTGAATATCTCCACTCCACCACCACCTCCCATTGCGCCGTTCGTGCCAACCGCTGCCCTCGCCACGTGACGCTCACAGCTGCGCGATACCAGAGGGGCCATTCGTAGCATCGATATAAAAAAAAAACACGGCTTTTTTGTTGTTGTTGTTAAACGGTAATGACCCTAAAGAGCCCCATTGTTGCTCCAGACTACAATCCAGTAATCGCCTCCTTGAACAAAAAAAAACCCCAGCAGCTAATAAAGCACGATCCTGCTAATGGCGCGGTAATGCCGACTCGTTTCACTCCTGTGCCATTAACGGCGAGTGACTGACAGAGGAATACTTCGCTTGAAAGGCGTCAGATTAGGGGCCTAATTGGGTGTAAAATCGCAACGACTTCGGTCCGCGCTCGCTCGGTGGGATTAGGAAGTGGGGGGGTGGGAGGGAGGCGAACGTCGCGCGAGCGTCGCAATCGCCGCGGCAGAACGATAATCCCCACCGAGCCGAACTCACGACAAGCGGCGGAGTGACGACATCTGCACCCACCCACCCCCCTTTGCTCCCTTCCGCTACGTGAACAGCGCGCGGCGCTGCCACCGCCACCCGCCAACCGCCGTTCGTCAGGCCCCGCGCGTCAAATTAATCAGCGCCAAAAGAACCGGCGGATTCATGGCAATTGCGAGCCCCCTCTCCTCTCCCCTCCTCTCCCACATCCCTCCCGGTCATTTAATCAAAATACAACCGCGTCGCCCCACGCGCGTATGCAAGGAGGTCGTGGGTTAGAAACCCGACCCTGATGCCTGCTGTCATATTTGGAGTTTGTGTGTCTCTCTTCTCGTCGTCGCGTGGATTTTTTTTTTATCCGGATCCTCCGCATTTAAGAGTCAAGATTTTTAAAAAAAATTGAGAATTTGACTGATATAAAGTTCCACGTCATGATGATAAGCTCACTCGGTTGGGCTATCATTTGTGATGGCTAGGTCGCTTCTGAAAAAGAATCACATAACTCAGTGGGCCTTACCTGGTACAAAGAAAAATAGTAGTAGTAGTTTGGGCACGTGTTGTGCGTCGTTCACAGCCAGTGAGCCCGCGAGCCTCACTGCCCGACCCGCTGTGGGGTTGTCCCAGCGGGTCAAGGTGACAACCAGGAGAGAGAGAGAGAGCGTTTTGTCAGACGAGGTCAAAGAGGTTGTGAGCAGACGGGAACCTTTCGGAAGGATGTGGAGAGCGCGCGCCAAGGGAACCGATACTTTATCCTGGGCAGGTGCCCCCCCCAACCCCACCCATTGCCCCCGACGTCCCCGGCCCAGACCAATATCTTTTATTTATCCCAGGCACTGCCACCCCCACTCCCCACTCAAATCTGGGGTGGTTAATGAAAATGAATGTGCCGTGCATTGTTAATGACCGACCAAGCAGGGCCGCGTCATCTTCGGCATGAGTAATGCGGCCGGCAGCGAGAAGAAGCAGCAATCGTCCGTGCTGCCGGTGCCAGCGTGACACCCGCGCACGGACCACAGAGACGCCCCGGTTCTGCAGTGACTCGGCAATTTTAGACTACGGAGGCGTGCGATGTTTGCATCGATACCAGCGTGTAGACTACACAAGACAGCAGGGTTATTTGTTGAAGATCAGCCTGCAGACTAAAGTGCCACACACAGTCTGGCGTCTACGCTGGAGCACGTGGCCGCCTGTAACCCAGGCCCTGTGGAGGCAGCAGCCAGGGTTGGTGGATCACCGCGCAAGATGTTGTGAGACTCCCTTCGCGTAGGCGTCGAGGTGCCGGCAGGAGAAAGCAGTACAGCAAGTGGACCAATCGCCACCTCTTTCAGTCTGTACGGGGGCATAGAGCGTCGGCCCCGTCGCGCACGCGTGGGGCTTTCTCCGCGTGCTCCAGTTTCCTCCCGTGACGTTAGGCCCGACACGTCGGGCACGACGGTTCCAAGCGCAAGGCGACGTTGGCTCAACGTCGGCAAGTTTTACTGGGTTGCTTCGAGCAGGAGAAACAAACACCGTCGGCGTCCACTGAACGCGATGCGTGTTTGTGGGAATTGTCGTTGTCTGCTGAACGGGGTTGTGTGTTTGGAGGGGGTGGGGGGGTGAGGTTGTTGTAAGGAGCGGTAGTGTAGCGGTTAGCGCTACTGCGCTATGAATCCGGCGGCCCGAATGCGATTCCCGCTCACGGCAAACGCCAGTGACGGTTAACCGTACCGGTCCTGGACCTCCCCTACGTCGACTCAGCCTCAAATGAATATTTGATGCGGTGTGCGAACATTGCCACTGGGGAAACAAAGGCAGCCGGGCGTGGTGTTGGCCACCCACTCCCTCGTGTGCCGTGCCGGCCTAGATAGGTGCTCGCTAACAGCACTTGCCTCTACAGTCTGTTAAAGCTACACGGGGGTTCTTTGTCTGTGTTGTTGTCGTGGAATCGCACGCGAGGCTGTGATGAACGCACATTTTGATCGCCTCGGCACCGACAGATGAAGCGTTGTGCATTTAATTATCGCTTGTGGAATTTATAAAACAAAGGCAGTAATCCAGGTTTTTATTTCCCCAAGGCAACCAAAACATCTGCTGACATTTTATTGTGGGAAAAAAAAAATCGACGCAAATATATAAAAAAAAATTAATACGTAAATGCATTTTCTAAATATCCAAATGTAATGGGTGTATTATAACCAATTGGACAATACGTCATTGTATAGTGACGAGTAGGTGGTCATGATAATAAAAATTAAAACGACTACTATTAATAAAGATGCTAAGTGCTTCTATTTTCATCATGCCAGGTGGGTCTGCGGCCGAGTGAGCGGCTCGCAATAGGAAGGGCATGAGTTCAACTCCTGAGTGGAGTTTGTCTCAGCCCATCATCTCTCTGGGGTCCATAAAGTGCAGCACCATTCTACGGGGAAGTCACCAATGGTTGTCCCGTATAGAGTTTTGTCCCGTGAAGAGGCTTCCCCCCCCCCCCCTGCCCATAGGAATGTGGAATTCCCATTCCAAGCTCAGGGTTGTAAACTGGATGGGCGCACCAATGCCTCAATGTTCATTTGGGCAGGACATTACCTGGGCGTGGCAAATCTGGAGGTCGGTATGTCTGGAGGACCCATCCTAGACCACTCCACCAAAATGAACGAAAAATGAAGTGTGATTTGAATACTTATGGTATGGAGGTTACACAAGGCATCTCTTAGCGGATAGTACCAGCGTCTCAGACCCGGTGCTGCTTACCCACTCTATCATTTATAATATTTCAGCAAGATGGGAGCCCCCATTTTAAAATCATACGAGGGATAGGAATACATTGTTTATGTGTGTCTCTCTTGATCCGGTCGCATGACCTCACGAGCCGAGCCTTGGACGTGATTGTGCTGGATATGGCGATCATCATTTAACGTTACTGTGGCAGATATTACAATCGCACGTGCCCCTATACCGTTCCCGTTCCGTTGTGATGTGCGCTGAAATAAAAACGGATTGATTGATCACGTGGGTTTCCGTGGATCGACACGAATAGTGGGGAAACTGCGCGCAACGGGCACGGAAGGGAGCTGTTCATGTGTTTCCTTTAATCGAGTTGCCATTGACCACAATTCATAGCCAGGAGAGGATTATCGGCATAGAAGAAAATGAATGTGCTGAACCTGGACTTGAACAGGAACAGAGGGTCTACATCATGGGACCTCCTTTGCCAGTATCAAAATGTGATAATAGGGTTTTCCTCTTTTTTTCTGGCAACAAAACAGGTGTTAAGATGTTAAAACACCAAACTGAAACCTTTTACGAGGAATCATGTCTGCATTAACCACAATACTTGTGGTCAAAGTGCAAACAAAAAACATACTCTGATAGTATATGCATTGTCTTTGAAACTGATTGGTCCACACCAGAGACAGCTTTCTTTTAGTACGCCTTTCGGCGTCCTCTGGTCTAACATCGTTTGAGACGAGGCTCAAAAGAAAGCTGTCTCTGATGTGGACCAATCAGTTTCAAGAACAATGCATGTATTATCAGAGTATGTTTTTTGTTTGCATTCTGACCACAAGCATTGTGGTTAATGCAGACATGATTCCTTGTAAAAGGTTTCAGTTTGGTGTTTTAACATCTTAACACCTCTTCTTCTTGGTTCTTTCGGTAAAGTCACGTAGAAAGAAATTAATAAAATAATAAAAACAAAACATAATAAAATAATTCTCACGACGTTTCGGCCACAACGCAAGTAGCCGTCTTCAGGTGAAGAACAGGTCTGTCAAGGAGACAGAATCTGAAGCCCGAAACGTTGTTAGAATTATTTTATTATTTTTATTTTCATTATTTTATTAATTTCTTTCTATGTGACTTTACCGAAAGAACCAATAAGATGAATCCCTGCAGTCACGAAAGCTTTAAATCGAAATCTTAACACCTGTTTTGTTGCCAGAAAAAAAGAGGAAAACCCTATTTTCAGGAACAGAGCGGTTTGGAAGTAAAAAAAAAGGAATGTTCGGGATAGAGGGGCGGAGGGGTGTGGAGGAGAATTCCAGACCTTGGGGGCAACAGCTGGAAAGGAGCCACCATCCCATTGCTCCGAGTATTGTTTGCGAGTTTCGCCAGAAGGCACTGGTCGCTCGAGTGTGAGAGAGCGCGTGGGGTGCTGGAGCAAGCACCAGGTGAGAGGCAGCAGAGTGCGCGGAGCGAAGTGAAGAGAGAGATGAGACGCGCGAGGCCTGAGAGCGAGTGCGATCCCGCGGCTGATCCGGGACTGGATTGTGGGCGAGTCAGCAGAGGGGAGGGGAGGGGAGGGGTGGAGGTGGCGGCGATCTGGGCACGGGCGCACGGCGCGAGCGACGCGACCCTCGTTGAACGGGGCGCGGTCCGAGCCACGGTTTAAATCCGCGCCGACGACGACGATGACGACGACGCGGAGGCGACCGGGAGGCGCTCGCCACCACCCCCCTCCTCGCCCCTTCCCGAGCGCCGTTTAAGGCGGAGCCGTGGGAGAGGGCACGGTGAGCGGCGGGCGAGCAGGGGCGCAAGCGAGGGAGGGATCCGGGCAGAAGAGACGCCAAGCGCAGCGCGCGATCAATGGGACCAGACATCTGCCGTCAGCCTTCTATTTAAAGCTCAGCGGCGGGGCGCTGAGGAATTGGTGTTGGGATTGGTGTTAGGTGGGAGGGCGAAGCAGGAGAGCCCGGAAAATATCAGGCAGGCTCCCCGGGGGAGCGAGCGAGCGGATACAATCGCGCTGGCAGGACGCATGTTCTTCTGTCAGAGGCATTGGCCACGGATAAGAGCCGCGCTAACGGCCACACCAACCCCCCCCCCCCTTTCATCCGGAACCACCCGGGCCTCATTAGCTACGCCGTGTTCCTCTCGTTTCCCACCGCCGGCACCGCCGCCGCCACCGCCCCGCCTCTCCCTCCGGCGTTTACCCAGCGAGCGCCGTTGCCATGAATATTGATCAGAGGGAGAGCCTGCGATGAGGGCTTCCGTCCGTGTCTAGAGGAAGGGGAGGGGGGGGCGGCGCGCGGCGACGGCCCCCCCCCCACATCGGGCGGCAATTTGAGGGATCAGAGCGCGTGGCCTCGCGACCACGGGGCGGTGATTAGGTCGCGCCCTCCGAGGTCGCCCACCGAGACCAAACGCGGGCGTGGGGAGGTCTCGAGACGACGCCGCAGCCGCAGCAGCAGCAGCAGCTGTAGCAGCAGCAGCAGCCACAGCAGCAGCAGCCACACGCCGCCTCCCTCTGCACCGTCAATCCCTCGATGCCACTCCGTAAACGCGTCTCTCGCTGTGTCCTCGTGACCAAACAAAGCGCACACTCGGGTGCGCGCTCGCTCGCTCGCCAACAAAAAATGTTTTGGTTGGTTTTGGTGGAATTGTAACTGTTAAAAAAAACAATTATGATATGATACGCCCTGATATCTGAGGTATTTGGCAAAAAAAAAATCCTTCTCTGAGATTTACAATTTTAAGTTTGACTGAACACTTTTCTGTAGCACGGCGACTGAGAAAGTGCAAACCGGGGCGGTTTTCCCCTCCCCCCCCCCCCCCGTGCTGCGTTGTTTAAAACGATCATTTGTGGAGATGTCAGAATTTGTTCGACGGTACCTGCCTCGGCAGGCCGTCCTCCAAGACGGCAGCGGCGCACAGACATTCTGGCGCGTGGCGTGAAGCTGACGAGATCAAGAAAACATCGCCATCGTAAATGCTGTGAGACCTCAGCAGCGGTCGAGGCTCCATCCGCCGGCGATTGAGTCGATCCACATCGGTGGCACGGCAGCAGAAGGCGAGATCAAATCCCAGTCGACGATCAATTGGCGAAGGTTGATCACTGTCCGATGGAAAGACTCGCCCCTTGGCATAGCAATGTGGAACTTTCCACCGCTGGCTCGAGGCTGTGAACGGGGAGCCGAGGGCTGACCCCCCCCCCCCCCCCCCCCAGGCTCAGCTGAGCCGAGGAAAACCGCGTACACTTTTTTTCCACTCTTCTGGGTTTAAAACCGAGGGGGGCTGCAGGTGATAAACGCACGGAGCCGTTGACAGCGCGGCGGCGCTAATGCACCCGGGGTGGTAATTGTGGTTAACCTCGCTCCGTGAGCACGACGCGGTGAGTGGGGGCTGTTCGGCGTGGCAAGGGTGGGGGGGCGGGGGTTGCGCGGGGGTGGGGGGGGCTGCAGTGAACCGGAGGGCCGCATCGTCCGGTCTCCTTCGCAGAGAGAGACGGCGTCGCCACTCACGTTTCGCCGCTTAAAAGCGAACAGAATTTATATTCGCGGCCAGGCATCAAGAATGCCCGTGGCAGCAGAAGGGGGGAACGCGTCACTCTCCTCTCCGCAGGCGGCGATGGAAGTCACGTGGGATGAGCGCTCTGCTCTGCGACGCGGCCTTCATGTCCTCCCCTCGTGGACCCGGTAAAAGGGGGGCTGCCTTTTATCGTGTTCCTTGTGTGTGTGTGTGCGCGCGCGCGTCCACTCGCGCTTGCTGACATCTTGATGGGGTTTTTTGTTTGTTTGTTTCTCAAAAGATTGCTGAACGTGCAGTTTCCGCTTCCTTTTATGTCCAATTTTGTTCTTCTTTGAAAAGGTTAACGGAAAGTCGCCGTTTTTTTCTTCTTCTCCGTACAGACGGTTCACGTGACAAAAAAAGACTTTAGGTGCAAAAGTTATTTACGGTATTTTGTGTGTGTATGTGTGTACGTTAAGGATGTGAAGGACGCTACTGTGCAGTTGGAGACAGACGCACTCCAGCAACAACGGAGGGCAGAGGAGCGACGCTCACAACAACGAGCGGAGCTCCGGGTGGCTGAAACACAGCACGTTGATCCAGTAGGGGGGGCACAGGCGGTGCATCGGCCAGTCATCTCAGTCATTCAACCCATGGCACTTCGGTCTGTCTCGTGACCTCCTGCCAGCGGGTGTTCGACACTGCACGTGACCTTAAAGTGCACTTAGCCTGGCACACGCGCCTTAGTGACGTCAGTGCCACTTAGTGGCGAATGGCGGTTGTTGTTGTGCGTTCATCTATGTACAAACCTAGTTGTTCACTGAGTTGCGAGCCGGAGAAACGATTAGTGGCTTGGAAATATTCAAAGTGTGAACACGGAGACCGAGAAAATGAATGAAATAACGAGCAATGTGACTCAAAAGGCAGAGTCTGGATTGCATATGGCCAGGGCAAAATGAACCACGGTTACCGCCTGCAATACCAGATACTCGGAGCAGACTCGCGGTGAGAACAAAGCCCACCTAGCGTTATCAAGCACCGATTGTCATCCCCGAAATGCAACACGATGCAAGACGCAGTATCGGCCAATCGGCATGAAAAGTATACAAAATCTGGATATGCGGAAATCGAAAAAAAGAGTCATATAATAATGAAGGTGTGTTCGCGGTGGCAAATCTGTCGAGTGTGCAGGCGGTGTAACTGCACCGAGCCCCGTGCGTCGGAAGGGCCCAGGTGCCAGGGTATGAAGAGCAGCGTCGGGTGGAATTTGCACACCAGGGCCCATGCCATCCACGCTACGCCACTGCGTGTTAGTAACGAAAAATTGATGTCCATTGTTGGAGAAACCACGCCGCTAGAAAGTGGTTAACTCTTACACCCGTTACTGTCAAGTACAAAGGCCTCATCTGCTGAGGGATGTTTTGCCCTGCGGTTATATTTCAATCTATGCAATTATTACAAAACCAGATAAGAACGTAGACGGTATACGCTGCTATGCATGGCCACAAATAAATAAGTATATTTGTGGCCATGGTTCCCCCGAAGCGCTCGCAGTAAACAACCCGAGCCTTGAGACCGTGCCACAACCTGCCACTTCGGGTTGCCAGCCACCACGGTGGAGAGATGTTAACTACCTCACTTGGTATACAGGGGGTCGTGGTTTCGATTCCGACCCTGAGGCCTGTATATTTTGGGTTTGCTTGTCTCGCCGTGTTCACGTGGATTCTTCTCCGGGCCCTCCGAGTTTCCATCCAGATTTAACAATCAACGCGCATTTAGAGTATTTGGCGACTACACATTTCCACGTGATAAGCCACTTCATTGCGCTGACATTTGTGGCCAGATAGTTTCTGAAAAGAACTATGTAGCTCAGTGGGCCTTACCTGATAGAAATATAAATAGTTCATCGTTTTTTTCGAATTAATAGTTTAAAAAAGAAAACCGGGGCATGCCATGGGAAGAGGAATCTCTCTATCAGAAGAGGTGAGAAAAGGTTGCAGATACATCGTCTCGCGTGGCGAAGTCGTATTATTAATATTACTATCATCATCAGGATCATTACGCACCCGACAAAAACCAGCACTATTAATGCCCGGTTAAGACTTACGCATTAAACCAGGAAGACTAACTCATAATGCTGGGAAAACCAGGACAGGTGGCAACTCCTGGGTGCCACACGCGCGGAACCCACTGCCTCTTCCTCCTCCGCGTTGTCCCACCGCTCGCCGGTTCACCGCACTACAGCCACGACAGCTTCTCGCCCGGGCGTGGGAGTCCTCATTTATTTATTTTCAAATCAAAGTCATCCGCTGTCCTCCCTGGAAATTAATTTAATTAGAGGTTGGCTTTGTACTTGCCTTTTCTTTTTCAACGGTCTTCTATTTTCGCCCGCAGCGTCTGCCGTCGCCAACTCGTATTGCGGCCACGCGCGGTGCCGCTTCCCGCTTTCCTCCGGGGGGCGGGGGGGGTTCCGGGTGACGGGGGGGGGGGCAGGGCGCGGCGAGCGGCGTAAAATTCCCGCAAAACCCTCAGCTCGGTCACCTGAACCGCGTCGCGTTCATCAGGTGGCGAGGCTTATTAATAATCGCACGCGCGGGCGATCGTGCGGCGAGGAGTTGTGGGGGTGGGCGGCGGAGGAGGTGGGGGTGGAGGCGCAGGGTAGATAGGGGGGGGTGGGTTCTTGGCTGGTGCCTGGGCCCACCGCAGAATCAGCAACAGCGCGCGCACGCGACCCGCGCCGGCAGCCAGATCGCCGAGGGAGAGAGACTGTCGCCGTTCTGCCAAAAGTGCTCTCCAGGAAATTCGAGACAAAAGGGCGAGCCCGCGATGGAAACGCTCTTAACTAAAAACAAAATTTCGCCGGCCGCCGGGATATTACGGGGAAAACCTTGAAAGCCCCTTTCAGCGGAGAGAGAGGCTGCCCTCGGAGCCATGATTTACGGGTGCTGGTTTATTCCTTCACATTTCTCTCTCGAGTGCAATGAAATTAAAATAATGATTAGGTTTCAGAATGATCACGATTTTGCGAGGATATTACATCTGCAATGTTTTTTTTGTTCGGTTTGCACGGCACTGCATCACGGGCGAACGCAATTACGCAACGTACAATACGCCGTCGAACTACACGCTCTGTCAGTAGCAAAACGAGCCATTAATCATGTATGTGATTATTAAATACCAAAGTAATAGCCAATAGGAAGAGAACTAAATGTATGATGGAATTAGAAGTCACCTACATTAGTTATGTTGCTCGCAGCGATCGTGCGATTCGGCGCGGAAGCCCGGAGCTCGCACGGAGCTAAAAGTAGACCAGATAAAAAAAAAACTAAGAAGGTGACAGCATGGTTCGTAATAACGAGCAGGCTGCTCACGGAGAATACTGGGTGATTCAGTGGACAGGCCCAAGCAGGCCCACGACGCAATGCCGTAGCCTCCATACACGATGCAAACGTGGCATTAGCCGCAATGTTTCGCGCTGGCGAGTGAAATCTGAAATTGGTCCCGCGGCTGCCATCCCTCTTTCTCTGGCGCGGTGACGCACGGCCCAGCAACCTTTGTGACTGCCACGGGGTGGGGAGGTCTCCAGTCGACATTGGATAGCAAAAGGGATATATATATGAACATTAGTCTGCTGTTTATTGTTACGTACAAAAGACAAACGTCGTTCAGACATTCACACGGGCGCACGCGTGCCACCTCAATGGGCACCTGCCACGGATACGTCATAGCCAAGGCCCACAAGCCCTGAGGGCTGCAATGCATTCTGCCGTCGCAGCACGAGGCACGCCGCAGCGAGACCGGGCACACGCGCACGGGGTGATGTGTGAGCGGGCTGCATCGTGCCGCCGACGTATGGTCTATATGCACATTGGGGTCTTTTTTACGTAGAGGAACAAGTCGCATTGTGCGAGCCCATGCTAACGAAGCTGGACTGCGGTGACGGTGGTGGGTTGGGTGGGTGGGTGAAGGGGGTAGCGAGAGGAGATGAGATTGGCCCCGTATCGTCTAATCGTCCTGTACGCGTGTGCACGAGCTGGAGAGCGAGCAGGCGGGCGAGCGAGCGCCACGTCCGATTAAAATGCACCACGCGACCACAGCGACAGGACCCTCCATTACACGCGGGCGGTGGAGAGAGACGAGGAGGGGTGGGGTGGAGGGGGCAACGGCTCGGCTCAGATGCACGAGATGGCTCTCCGTGTTTGTCTGATGATGGAGGTGGAGGGTGGCTTGTGCTGGCAGGGTGTGGTGGGGTATGGAGCGCGCGGAGAGGCAGAGAATGAGGGTGGAGGAGGTGGTGGAGAGGGGCTAGGAGGGGAGCGTTAGCGGGGCGGGGAGTCGGCATGGGTGGGTGGGGGGTGTGGTGGTGGTGAAGACGGGGGTGGGGGTAAAGAGGTGCAGAGGTGTGGTGGTGGAGGAAGGGGACGAGGGGGAGGAGGAGACATCGGTAACCGTAACAGCACAAATTGCACGGCTGGGATTACAGGGGATTGGTGCCGGGATTAGGGTGCAGGCGAGCGAGGCACCCCGCTCCTCCTCCCGCTCCGCACGCCCCACCATCTCTGATCCCGAACACGGATTACGCTCCAGCGACCGTGGTGGGACACCCCCAGATGCACGCGGCCCGCACGGTCCGCGCTCCTCAATGGGCTCGCGGCCTCGACCATTCGCGGGCGTGCCAACCGCGGGGGAGACGGGGCGGACGGGGGTGGGCAGCGTTTATTGCTTCCCCTCTCTCCAAACGCCCCCTCCCTCCCCCACCACCCGAACAATTTTACGTGAAAAAGAAATACTCGAGCAGCGCAGAGATGTCGTTCTTCCTGCCCCGCAGCTGCACGAGACGTATTTAACGATACGCTTTTGTTGAGATTATATTTTTTGTTACGTGTGATTGGGCGGGGGGGGGGGGAGAGGCACTCACGCGTGCGGCCTTGTTCTTTATTTTATAATTGTCTGCACCAAGATTGCTGGGGGTGGAGCGGTGGCGCAGTGGTTAGCGCAATACGCGATGAACCCCAGCGAGCCGAGATTGTGTCGAGTCATAACCCCGAACCCGTCCCTGGGCCACCGCCTCTTCACCAACTGGCATTTGCCAGCACGGTGAAGTATGGCGAATCAACGCCCGTGAACGCCACAGGGCAAGGAGAAGCCTTCAGTCAGACGTGGATGGACAAGAGGCTGTAAATTGTTATTTTCTATTATCCTTTCATCATTATGATTGTTGTCGTTGCCACGTTATTTTACCACTGCTATAAATTGAGAGGAGAAATGATTACCCTGTCCCCAAATGCTTATGGATTATTGGGCTGAATCTTCGTTTCATTATGACCCGTGTTTATGTGGGATGAATGATTTTCACGAAATAGCCACTGCCAAATACATGAGCCGTGAAGTATGCATGTTCAGTTATGAACCGATGTTTGACAATGACGATGCTGAAGTGTGTTTGACCCTGAAATGTTTAATGTCTGCAAATTATACAGTCTCAAGAAGAAGCTTAAAAAAAGGAACCATGTCAAGGACGACACTTTCAAGATCGTGGACAATTTCTCGAGAGGAGCCAGTTGTTTGGTGCCCCTTATTGTCCACAACAAAAGCCGCAGTCGCAACGAGGGCGACGGGACGTGCGATATCGGTCATCACGGGCGTGCAATTGAGCTCGCGTGGCATTCGTCGCGGTGTTCTTACAGCGCAGGAGTTACGATCGCCACAACGGAAGGCGCTGCCGTGTTCCACGGATGCAGAGTTTCGCCGAACGACGGCACGGGGTCGACAGCCGTCACACTGCCAAGCAGGCAGCTCGTATTCTCTGTTTTAATATACTGCCCGCAGTAAAATGACCAGGGCGGCCTGCACGGTTCGCACCGGTGGGGAACCTCTGCCACAAAGGGTGAACGTGCTCACGCTGAGACGTGTCACCGCCACGCGATGCGTCTCGTGAAACATTTTTTTTCATGTGTTACTATCATCCCGCAAGGAAGACCTGCCTCCTCACTTTGTATTTCTGTCTCGCGATTTTATACTTTTTAACGTTACGCACCACCAGATTAGCATCGTTTTTTTCTGCGCTGTATTTAATTTGTTGTCCTTTTCCCCCACCTCCGATTAGCATGGTTGGCTATGTACGGTTAGAAATAAGTTCAACGTACACGCATACACAAATAGGATTGTTCTTTCACAAGCAGTAAAATATTACTTAAAATGAGCTGGAACTGGTGACGAAGTAGTTTATGCACAATGCTACGAACCTGGCAACCTAAGTTCGATCCCTGGCCACGGCTAACAAATGGCGAGTGCCTCTTACCAACCAGCACTAACAAGTGAGGGCGAAAGATGGTCAAACAGCTCCTATGATGCCTTCACCCGTGCAAATCCCACCAATTCGCACAGATGGATATGTGCGGTGCCAAAGAAGTTCAACATACATACACACATACGTGTGATGGGGAAGAAACTCCCACAATGCTTTGCATGCCCTCTGTTGCCACGTAGGTGGATGCTAACTCCCACCCCTATCCCCGCTGTCTTAAAAGGGATTACAGTGTGGCCTGTTGATATTTTCTGGAATCTTCACAGTGACGCTTTGCAGCCTATATATTTAACATTCGGACATATTATTACATAGTTTGTCTCCATTACATTCAAAGCATCCTCCTCTTCGCGGAAAATGGGAGGGGGGGCGGGGGGGGGGTGAGGAAATTGCGCACCGAGATGGAAAGAGCGGAAGGAATGTCAGCTAGCAAACCGCACTGCTTCGTCTTCATCACAGCCAGCACTTCATTCCAGACGCCGGCAACGTTCTTTCGTTTTATTTTTTTTTGTCCTCCCCTTGCGTCGCGCGCGTGAAAGTAGACGCGGCCCATAACCTCCGCTGCTAATTTATTTACGAGGCTCTGCAGGCTACTGGCGTGGACATTCCACCGCCCCCCCCCACGTGCCACACACCACCGTTACCACCAGAGCCGCGTCTCTCTCTTTCTCACGTGGCGTCATGCCACGTTTAAGATACTTCACCACTTCTGTGCCCGTCTGGAATTGTTTAGGGTAACACGGCAAGTAGGTCGTCAGACCCACCGTGGCTTTGCGTGAGTTTTATCCGTGCAAACAAAACAAAAAACGACAAATGCCGTTGAACCCGGATGACGCTGCACCACCGTTTCCCGTGTGTGCGTAGGTCGACTCGGCCTAAAATGAGCGCCTGGTGCGGTGTGTAAACATCGTCACTGGGGAGACAAAGGTGGTCGGAGTGTGGTGCTGGCCACCCACTCACCCCCTCGTGTGCCGTTCACAGCCTTCATAGATGCTCATCGCTAACAGCACTTGCTCCTACACTCTGTGAAGGCTACACGGGGGATCTTTGGGGAGCGGCGGTGTTGTGGTAAGCGCGCTGCGCTACGGATCCGGTGAGCCGAGTTCGATTCCCGCTCGATCCCAGCAGATAATGGAAGCTAAGCGGGGTTGAGCCTGGATAGTGCATAGATGGAAACCAAAACCATGCTTAAATCAGGTGCTGTATCCTTCTGGGGGGTGCTACGTTATCAGCAGAGGCCAGTGCATACAAATGCAATGTTATACGGTATTATGCTCCAACGGCTTTGCTGCCCATCTTCACTAACCAGCACTGGACCAGTATGGTAAAGTATGGTCAACCAACCCCCAACACCCACATAGTTCGACTAGACCCTCATCCAGCAGTAAATTGAAAATAGGGGTTATGTGTGTGCGTACGCACGTGCACAGCAACAACACACACCCAGCCGTTCCCAAAACCCAGCTGTAAATGAAATGTTTAAAATCAAGACATCCAACATTCTCCCGTGGCAGCCTATTATTATTGTTATTCCACAGCGAGGGCAGCATATACATCATTCCTGACAACAACAAAAAAAACAAGCAGATGATATTTTCGCAAACCCCGTTCGAAATGTGTCTATCTGCGAGAATGAGAATCGTCAGCACGTTTTTTTTGGAGGGGCACGCGATGGGTTCTCCTCGCGCGAAGTTTACCGTGGCAGCCGCCTCTGCAAACTGGGCCGCAAAAATAAATGACACCCGCGGACAAGTGGCACGGCAACGCTTATCTGCCTCGGGCAACCTCGCCAGGACACGTCGAATACGAGTCGAGGTATCTCTCGACCTATCCTCGGGTGTTCCAGACAATTCTGATGTTTATTTTCTGCCCCGAATCACACCCCCCCCCCCCCCCCCCCGCAGTATTGATTAATATTCAATAAGATGCTCAAGGTAGTTTGTACAAAAAAAGGAAGATTAAAAATGCAAATGAAAACGGGGCACATCACAGGGTTAAGGGCTGTTTAATTCAAGCGTAGGTCTTTGGGAGCATAAACTATTAATAGAGCCAAGCCTGTTCGTGCCTTTGACATTTACAGATAATGTCAGGCTGTCGCAGCATGGACAGAGTGGGCACTCATGTCGCCTGCTGCCGACAGCCCCCCCCCACCCCCCGCACCCCCCAAAAAATCCGCGGCGGTGGCCCCCCCCCTCCACTCCCCCTTGAGTTTCGCGCAGCCCGAGAATCGTCGCAAAGTGTCTCCTCCTGGAGGGCAGTAACGAGCGATGAGGTGGTACGGTGACGAGCGGTGAGGTGGCACGGTGACGTCGTGGAGTCCGAGTTCTCCACCGATAAGTCAACGTCAATGCTGCTCAGGCTGTTGACGAAGCGTGTGAATACACCACAGTGGGCTCGGTTGTCCTGGTTAATGTAGCAGGTAGTTGCGTATATTTAATGTAGTTACATATTTTTTTTAAAAGCCTCAACATTCGTCAATAGAAGTGAGGCCTACAAAGTCAAAGTAAATAATAGGTGATGTTTTGGCTAATGGCCCATCTTCATAGCACATGAGTTTGCTATGAAGTACATGAGTTTGCTATGAAGAAGGCCCATTTGAAGGACCATTGCCCAAAATGTGACCCATTATATAATTTTTCCCTGTGAAAGCCACAGTGCTATTGATGAATGCGTTTAGTTGTTTTGATTTATATTTATGCTTGTGCACCACTGCCAATGCGGTGTCACCAAACAATATGCGTAACACACAGTGCAACTTTTATTTTGCATCGCAGCAAGAAAGAGAGAGAGGGAAACATCCGTAATGCAACGTGAAAACAAACGGGTCTTAAGTCATGACCTGAACCAGGGCAGAGTACCAAATTCACGAAAGCTGAAAGAGGAATCCCCGACAGAATAATACCGAGAAGTTGCAGTGTGCAGTGGAACTCACTCTTGCTCGTGATGAAATGACGGGCGACACTTTGACCATCGCGTCTGCGATCTACCCAAGAAGCGACCGGGAGTTGTTCGCCAGTGGGACCCCAACCCCCCCCCAACTCCCAGCCACCGTGCGGCCCACGCGAGCTAGAAGTCGCGCTTGGCCGTGGCCAGATCGCCGATGGCGCGAGTGGGCAACTCTCCGCGCTGTCAAGTGAGTCAAATCTTTATTTGCAACCTTGTACGATTATAAGAGAGACCGAGGATGAAGACAAATTTTCATTAAATTATACGAGACAGCCGTTAGGCATAATAATAATAATAATAATGTGAAATTGCGTTCCTTTGCTAATCCACTGCTGGAAAAAGTGTCTCCTCCCTATGTCATGTTGGTCACGGGTGCTGTTTCACCATACTTCACCAAACTGGTGAGTGCGGGTTGGTGAAGGGTGTTTTACAGCTCGGGACTTGCTCAGATGTCGCTCGCCACTGACCCTTAGCCGTGGCCGTGAATCAAACTCAAGTGGTCGGGTCCACGGTGCAGGGCGTGCTGGACTGCGCCACCGCTCCACCCCCAATAACCACATGGCTGTTATTCACTTTAATTTGAAAACGATCTCAAAACTATTTAAAGGAGGAAAAGATGAGACCAGCAGCTGCAGTTCAATGGCGAACAGCGGTTGCCGACGAATATGAATGACCCCGCAAAGCTACAATCATAACATCATAATACCAGCAAAGAACAACAATTGGCATCTTCTCTAGCGCAGTCGCGTGGCAAGCCGTTTCACAAGGGCCCCGTGCAAACGACTGAAACGTCAGACGACGGTCGTTAGTTCGCTGCCGTGAGAATGTGGTGGAGCAGCGTCACTCGAGGTTCGTGAACGGGGGTGGGGGGCGGGGGTCGGGGTTCGGGGTGAGTCTTTGGAGTGAGCTTCCCTATCGACAGCAGCGTCTGGGTGGCCCGTGAACGCCTGTGACAGGAGGCCGTTCCGGTCACGTGTGCCGGCTATGGCGAACAAAGACGGTCGCCCGATCGCGCGGCGCTTTCTGATGCGCTTCTGCGGCCGTCTGGAACGCTCTTCCTTCCGATATTAAGAAGCCACTGGGCGATATTCACGTTTAAATAATCAGTAATACATACGGTGCGAAAGAAGTTCAACATACATACACACATAGACTCACACAGTGACCCATAGTTTCTTGTCCTTCCCCCGCACCTCCAATTAGCACGGATGGCTACGTACGGTGCGAAAGAAGTTCAACGTGCTTGCGTACAAACACCGACTTGGGCTCGGGAACGCGCGCGGGTGCCGTGCGCGGGGAGCCGCTCGTCCTGCGGTCGCCTCGACCCCATGTTTTGATTTAATTTGAAAAATACGTGTAAATGTTACGAAGAAGTCGTGCCACGTTACATTAAAACACCAAGAAATGGATTACATTTGCATTGTACGTGGAGGATTTTTCGACGACCAATGTTACGTTCATGATTAATTTATTTTGCCTGATTTTCAACATTCCTCCTCCTCCGGTTTCACTAATAAATCAAATCAATGTGTATATTTGGCCATGACGTGGAGGGTTATACTTAAAAAATGGCATTATACCTACACAAAGATCTAACCCAAAAGACACTGATTATGAATTGGATTACATTTTGTCACCTTTTGAACTCCAAGTAGTCAGTTATCAGATGATTATTACTTTGAATGGAGTCACTCTCCCGTCACTGCTTGTGGTCACCCTTCTCCAACCCCTCGCTTCTCCTCCATCTCCCTGCTCCGTGCGCTATCTCGTGGTCGGCACTTAACTCACCGCTGCACGTTCTCCTTCAAGGTCAAGGCCCGTCGTAGGAATACAAATAGAACCGGTGGCATCCGCGAGCCAAGCGTGTGCTGGCGAGATGTTAACTACCTCGCCTGGCATACAGGAGGTCGTGGGTTCGATCCCGACCCTGACGCCTGCTGCTGCTGCTGTATATTTGGAGTTTGCATGTCTCTGTCCCTGTGGTCACGTGTATTTTTCTCTGCGCCCTCTATTTTTCTCCCTCCACATTTAGAATTAACTTCACGCGTTTAGAACATTTGGCTGCTATAAATTTCCACGTGGTACGCCACTTCATGGGGCTATCGTTTGTGGCGAGGTCGTTTCTGAAAAAGAGCTACATAATAGCTCAGTGGGCCTTACCTGGGAAAATAAAAATAAAGAATTTTTATAGTTTTTAAAAGGATCGCTGGCGAAAATGGAGCGGTGTTGTTCACACAGCGGGGGGTGGAGGGAGGGGGGGGGGCGATGTTGTTCTCGCGTCGGCTAACGGGCGCCGATTTCCGTTCCGACCAAAAAAAAAACAAAAGCACGCCGACTCCGATGACCTCCGACAAATCCACCGCCTTCGTGACGAGAGCCGCCCGGAGACGCGGGCTGGGCCGCGTCGGCCACTGGGAGGTGCGACGTGGCCCAGCCGCGCCGAGAGGCGACGCGCCTCCAACAGACAGAAGCGGTTTGGGGGGGGGGGGGGACTTGTAAGCAGCCTCGGATGATGCCGGGAAGGCGCGGCAGGCGAACCAATGGCCGTCGTGCCGATCGGCGATGTGCCGATCGACGCGGCTTGCTCACGCAATCCCGCTCGAGCACACTCTTGACATTTTGCATTCTCCACCCACCCCTCCCACCTCCCCCCTCGCAGACAGTGAAGTTTTAAATATTTAAACGTAATTTACAATTGCAATTGTATCATTTCTCATGCTCCACATCAAACAGATTACAGCCTCGAACCAAAGCTGCATGGGCGATAGGCTACGGAATCATTTTTCATTAAAATTGTAGCTTCTGGGCTCACAGTCATTTATTTTGGAGGCCAGTGGGGAATTTGACTTCACCTATTTTTTTTCGATTTATATTTTTTGACAATGATGTCCAAAGGTGGCCCCCGTTGTCCGCGCAATGATGCTTCTATTGATTCAGCACCGCCGCTCCGACGGACAGCTCCGATCACGCGGGCCCCCACGTCACTCGCGACTACTGCCCCCCCGCCCCCCACCACATCATATACTTATCAGAAAAACGTCACTATCTCAATTTACAAATAAAACCGATATCAACGCGTCGGCGATGGTTTCTTTTCATTTTTCACATGTACACGCGTGGTGGCGTGCGACACACACTGAGGATGTACCCTGACTTCGTTAACATTCTGTTTGATGCGCGACTGATTCTATCAAAATCAAATTTTGTTGCGGCGGTGTCTCGATTTTCCGAACAACTACAAGTTAATCCCACAGAGCTGTGATCCTAACAAGCTTAGGAGTGGGGGGGGAGATACATTGGCTTAAACCAATATCTCCTGCAGATGTACAAAGAACAAAGGGAATAAATGCCACAGTAGCAACAGCGGGAGGGCAATCATTTACTTTCTTTCTGCCTCCCTAATTGTTCCGGGACAGCCGTCCCTTCTCGCCCGCTCGTCTCACGTCCTGCACGAAAAAAAAGGTGGCCCAAATATTCTCCCCCGGGCCGCCGCCGCGCCCCCCCCCCCCCCCCACGATATTCAGACGTGTGTGGCAACCCCCCTCCTCTCGCCCCCTCCTCGGGAGTCGGAGCCGTCTGACGCTATCCTCGGAGCGCACCTGGCCCGAGCCAATTTAATTTGTCCCCACTAATCAGGGAGCCCGATGATTAAAGCCCCATTCAGGCAGACGCGTTCGGCCCGGCCCGCGGTGACAGCCCCATCTCGCACGAGTCGTCCTCTTTGGCGTCGCGAGGCACACCGGGCCCGTATCTCCGAGACGGGGTGCGGTGGGCGGTCGGAGGGAGGGAGGTGCTCGGCAAATTGGTGAACGCGTTCTCCCGCACCCCCCCCCATCCCACCCTCTTTGACGAGCGATTGGAGAGGCCGAGACACGGCGACCACTCGGATCCGACTGCCACTCGGCGAGCGCCCGACGGCTCTCTCTAACGAGGGCGACAAATTAATTTCTGATACGGCCGCCACCGAGGACGGCTGAACGTTAATTCATCATCGTCACAACCCCCCCCACCCTCCCCCCCCACGTCTGGCGGTGATCCGCTGTCGAACGCGCGCGCGTGCAGACGCAGCTATTTTTAATCCCCGGTGCGGGCGGCGAAGGCTCGCAACCGCGAGTCCCTCCGACTCATTTATCCGCCGTTGTATTGAATACATTACAGCTCTTTGCAAATCTGCTGCTAGATGATGGCCTCTCTATGCCATCTCGCTACACCCCCCCCCCCCCCAGTAAAGATTGGATTAATGAGCATCCATTAATCGATTAATATCGATTGTTATCGTCAAGATAGATGCTTCTCTTAATCGAGCGTGTAAGATTATATTCAGATGAATGTGTTTTACTGAGTTTGTGTTACCCCTGCAACCGCTAGAGGCGCTACCATTCACATCTTTAATAACAAAAAATGAGAGATAAATTTTAACTCAACAGCGACAATTCAGCAGTGGGGGTGGGCGGCTAATTTTCCCGCACGTGGTGTTTACAGCACGTGATGTTTATAGCACAAAGAAACTTACCCTTGCGACTGACGATATATAACGAGATCATCAAAAGCAACAGTGGATGTCCCACGAATAAACCAGCCGCCACTACGAGAATGTGGAATTTCCACCTCCACGAAGCAGAAAGGAACACTGCCCCAAATGCCTACTGGAGGACGGAAACACGCTCCCTCATTAAAGTGAACATTCCGGCGGAACACAGCTAACTCGCTTGGATAATGTCATGCAGAAAACACGTGGTGACTGTAACAGGAATTAAACCATCGTTCCCGTACCAAATTGGCCCACTGGCGACCTCGGCAGCCACTCTGCCTGGTCAGCCGCCTGTTTGGCATTCGCTCGTTAGCCGCTCCGTTTGCTTATTCAGCTTGTTTACTTGCTCAGGTGAGCATACAGGGTCCCTGCGGCTGAGTCTGCACGGCTCGCAATGCCGGTTGCCAATTAAAAAAATAACATTCCTGCATGCGGATACTTTTCTCAACGCTCGGATTTAGCGAACATGCGAAATTCGAGACCCGTCCGATATTGATTGCTCAAAAAAAGAATGAGCACGTTGGTTTGCTTGGGCGCTGGGGCGACGATGGCTGGGGACGAGCGACGGAGTGGCGGCCAAAATGAGGGAGAATTCGACCGAAAGGAACGTCTGCCACGGGAGACGGAGCGATAGGAGCGTGAGAGATGGCGGCGGATTGTGGACGAGGGGGCCTCACATCAAGGGAACTGCGTTTACCAGAGCCAGGTTTGTTGCGATGGTCGCAACAAACCTGGCTCTGGTAAACGCCGACCTTTCACACGCGGTTGGGGCGAATGCAAAGGGTGCGCCACTGCATCCAGAATCAGAATCGGAATCTTTATTTTCGATGAGTATCGAAGCTTTTTATTTTCCACAGATACCTTATCCTCGTCAACGGAGATTTTACTTTGAAACGAGGTGGCGCAAGCAGCCTACACTGCCCGCCCCCCCCCAAAAAAAAATCACACCGATTCCTCGTTCCCTGCATTGGTTATCCAGTAAAAATGCACGATCGAATTTCAAGTTGTTGTGTTGGCCTCTCTAGGCCCTGAAAGGGTTAGCTCCATTATATCTCGGGAGAACTTCGATCCACCAAAAATCCCGGCACCCTGAGCGTACCAAGGACAAATCTGTGTTCGTTGGTTGATAGAGCTTTCAGTCGTCAGGCGCCTCGTGTGTGAAACGACTTTCCCTGGTCCGTTAGGGACGCTCCGTCAGTCGAGGTTTCTAGGGCTCGTCTGAAAATACATTTATCTTTTCTTGCGTATCCGTCCGTGTGGGGTTTGTTTTTCTCTCAGTTTCAATGTTAAGGGGTTTTTTTTGCACAGGGATTGTGTTGTGAAGCGTTGCGATGCCTTGCGTGAATGACGCGATTTAAAGCTGAGTTTTATTTCCTTACTTACGGTAACGCGGCCTCCGCTTAAATAGCCTGCTTTGTTTGGTCACCGAGATCCATTGGAGGCTAGGCCACTCGCTCACTCTCGCCGACGTTTCCACCTCCCCCAAGATGCGCGACACTGCATTTGCATTCAAGCGACCTCCACAACACTGAATCATCGCATCGCAATGCTCGTGGCGCAACAAAAATATAAAATAACGCGACGGACGAGGCTGGCGGTGGAACATCAGCCAAAGGAGGGAAAACGCGTCCGCTAAGGAGACGACCGCCGTGGAGGTGGAGCGATGAGATTGCTTCATGCGCTCGGGAGCCAGATGGACGGCAGCGGCACCGGACTGTAAGGGATGGCGCAGGCGTGGGATGGCTTTCATCCAGCAGTGGATAGACAATGGCCAATGGTAGTGATGAGGATGAAAACTAACCTTGAGCAGAGCGGTGGCGCGTTGGATAGCAGCACCGCGCTGTGAAGCTGAAACCCCAAGACCTTCTCACAGCGCCCTCCTCATAGCCCACTCCTCATAGCCCCCGCATCATAGCGCCCTCCTCATAGCAGCCTCCTCATAGCATCCTCCACATAGCCCCCTCCTCATAGCG
>CM025608.2:20567099-20577331 GCA_014621495.2 Entosphenus tridentatus | reverse complement strand
GCGCCCTCCTCATAGCCCCCTCCTCATAGCGTCCTCCTCATAGCGCCTCCTCATAGCGTCCTCCTCATAGCCCCCTCCTCATAGCGTCTTCCTCATAGCGCCTCCTCATAGCGCCTCCTCCTAGCCCCCTCCTCATAGCGTCCTCCTCATAGCGCCTCCTCATAGCCCCCTCCTCATAGCGTCCTCCTCATAGCGACCTCCTCATAGCGACCTCCTCATGGCGCCCTCATCATAGCCCCTCCTTATAGCGTCCTCCTCATAGCGTCCTCCTCATAGCGCCCTCCTCATCGCACCCTCTTCATCGCACCCTCCTCATAGGGTCTTCCTCATAGCGCCCTTCTCATAGCCCCCTCCTCATAGGCCACTCCTCATAGCAGGCTCCTCATAACCCCTTCATCATAGCCCACTCCTCATAGCGCCCTCCTCATAGCCCCCTACTCATAGCCCCCTCCTCATAGCGAACTCCTCATAGCCCCTTCCTCATAGCGCCCTCCTCATAGCGCCCTCCTCGTAGCGCGCGAGGATACCCACAGACACAGGCGCCGCAAGCGCAACGCTGGCACCAGTGAGCAGGGGGGGGAGGGGGGGGCGCTCCCCGGGGGGGGGGGGGGGGGGGCCCGGCCGCTCCCGGAGGGGCATCTAAAATGTCACCGGCGATTGCACCGGCCACGCTAAGGAGGGGGATAATGACTTTCATGGGAGGGTGGTGGAAACCCCCCAAAAAAAGGAAGAATTATTCATCAATACCTCATTAGGCATGGCCCGCTTCTCGGGCGTGCACGACCGCTGCCCATTCGCACGCAATATCCCACGTCACTCGATCCAATTAGCGCAGTAAAAGTAAAAAGGCAACTTACTGCACGTTTTACGAGGCAACGCGCGTGCGGAACGGGGGCCTAATGGTCGCCACAGTGCGTCGCGATACGAACGCCAAAACGGCCAACTTTTATGACCTCTGGGGGTGGCGAGGTGAGGGGCGGGGAATAAAAAATATTCATTCTGTCACCTTATAGACAGAAGGATGCACGCGCGTGCATGCGTGCGTGCGCACGCATGCACTTGCGCGCACAGATGACGTCCGAACGAGACATTTATAAATATTAAAGCTGCCACTAACGACTAATTGCATAATTGACTAAAGCTCAGATGGAATCGATACTAAATAGATTGCTTGCTAACAGTGCAAACCTACATACTGTCTGCTTGCGCGATATTTAACATACGCCGTGTCAGGGTTTGTAACACCCCCCCCCCTGCCCTCATGCGTGTGTCATACTGGGGCATCCTCACGCTGTCGTCGGTCGAGGCGGTTATTTGACCATACTTCGCCACGCTGGTCATTGCGAGGATGAATGACGGGGCTTGTCGGCGCCCACGCTGTGCTGACCGGGGTCAGAAATCAATCTCGGATCGGCCGGTCGGCAACGCAGCGCGCACTCTGACCGCCGCGACGCTGCTCCTCGCAGTGAATTTCAATTCGCGAGGCAAAGGTCAGAACTCCGTGGGCCAAAACGAAGGCAACCCTCGCTGAGGTTAGCGGTCGTTGGGCAGACCGTTTTCCGCGAGTACCGCTGCCGCCCGTCGACGAAGTGCTGCGGTGCAGTGCAGCATTGCCATTGGACTCAAGACCCCGGGGTCAATTTCTTCGTATTGAAGGTCAAACCGACGGTAGCGCCTCTAGTGGCAGCGGGGGTAACGTGAAGCCGTTGGAAACGCATCATCGAAAAATAAATATTGTTTCTGCGACTCTACGTCTCTACGCACACGCAGTGAGCTTAAGTATCAACGATAATAGATTAATCTATACCACCATAAGTAGTATATACCATTTTCACATTTAACCTATTTATATCATGACGATGCTTGATTGTCCAGGAAAGCCTTACTGACTCGATTTCGCATGTTCGCACAGTACCTTAAACCTTCTTTCACACCGTATGTAGGTGCAAGGGGAAGGACACACAATCAATCAGGAGAGAGGGGGCTGGGGCAATGATTGCCGTGCGTAATCCCAACTGAGTGATTCTGACGACAGCAGCAAAGCTCGACGAATTCTTCCCCGGTGCGCTTCAAACCAACAGCCACAGCAATCGACGAATTGTCTCGGCTCCGATGTATACAGACCACCGTGCCCCGCCCCCAACACGGCACCAAGGCCCCGCACGCGT
The DNA here is from genome assembly GCA_014621495.2 of Entosphenus tridentatus. Classification (NCBI taxonomy): domain Eukaryota; kingdom Metazoa; phylum Chordata; class Hyperoartia; order Petromyzontiformes; family Petromyzontidae; genus Entosphenus; species Entosphenus tridentatus. The sequence continues at coordinate 20,575,163 of CM025608.2, read as the reverse complement.
GCGGTGCTCAGTTGGTGGCCGCTCTCAGATTCAAACGAAGGGCTTAGTGCTGCAAGGCAAACATCCCAGGTTCCGCCTATAATCTGTCGGGCCTAGTGATGCTATCAAGCAACTATTAAAAGCCACACGTGTCAATACAGGGTGCTTACGAATGTTTTTTTAACACTTATATGGGACTATCGTTTTTAATTGAAACAGAACGGATAATACACTGTAACATGATAACAAATTTATGTTCATAGCTTAAAAAATTCGCGGAAGTGTTAATATTTTTATGAAGCACCCTGTTTAGATATATACAAATACAAAGATTCACCCTATTCTGTCATATGGGCTGTTTGAGCAGGTGCTGTTAGCGAGCACCTATTGAGGCCAACATCGCGCACGGAGAATGGTGTGGCGAGTGCCACACACGGCTGCCCTCATGCCAATGTTTATGGACCCCGACAGCAGGTTGCTATTGTAAGGCTAAGTCGACGTAGGGAAGGCCCGGGCCCGATTTGGATTTGACGTGAGCCGTGACCTGGCATCAGACTTATGTCACCTGGTGTCAAAGCAGAGTGAACCAACCACTCTGACACTGTTCCCAACACCCATAGAGCCTTCACAAACTGTTGGGGCAAGTGCTGTTAGCGAGCACCTATGAAGGGCGGCAACAACACACAAGGAGGTGGGTGGCCAGCGCCACGCCCGGACGCATTTGTCTCCCCAGTGGTGATGTTTACACACCGCACCAGGTACTCATTTGAGGCTGAGTCGACCCAGGGGAGGGCCAGGACCGGTTCAGATAATCGTCACCGGTGTTGGTCCTGAGCGAGAGTGGCACTCGGGTCGCCGGGTTCGTAGTGCAGCGTAGCGCTAACCTCTACACTGCCGCTCCACTGGAGCAATGCACTTTTAAATCACGTGTATGCGCGCACACACACACAAACATACGGATGAACGCATGCATGAAGACACAGATTGTGAAAACGCCTTACAAACAAGCAACTCAATTTGTTCCACTATACAGGAGCAAGGCACCGAGGCCCTGGGCTGTGTGTCACATTCTCTGGTCCACAAGCGGCCTTCTTCCTGCAGCCCCTCCCAACGTAGTGAAACTCGCTCTGCCAACACGCCACGCCAACCCCACCCGTCACGCCGCGCGTCGCTCGAGCACTCGCAGAACCGGGCGGCGGCCGACCCGTTGCGATCGTCGCGCTTCGAACAAAACGCGGCGGGCGCCCGCTTCACGCTCCGGGAGCGGCCTCCTCGCGACCTCCACGCAGCCTCCACGCGGCCTCCACGCGGCCTCCACGCGGCCTCCACGCGGCCTCCACGCGGCCTCCACGCGGCCTCCACGCGGCCTCCACGCGGCCTCCACGCAGCCTACACGCGGCCTCCACGCGGCCTCCACGTGGCCTCCACGCGGCCTCCACACGGCCTCCACGCGGCCTCCACGCGGCCTCCTCGCGACCTCCACGCGGCCTCCTCGCGACCTCCACGCGGCCTCCACGCGGCCTCCACGCGGCCTCGCCACCCAGCCAGGGGTTAAAGGGAACAGGGGAGACGGAGCTCACCGAGCCGGCCTCAGGTCGGCGCTCCTGCCAGCGCCACGTGCTCTAGCCGGCACGAGGTCGGTCAGAATACCTCTGTGTCATGTATCATGTGACCTCCCTTTGCAGCATCAAAATATAAGAATAGGTGTTACCCTTTCTGGCAATGAAAGAAAGCTGTCTCTGGTGTCGACTGATCAGTTTCAAAGACAATGCATATAATGTCAGAGGATGTTTTTTGTTTGCATGTTCATTACAAGCAGTTGTGGTTGATGCAGACATGATTCCTTGCGAAATGTTTCAGTTTGGTGTTTTAACATCTTAGCACAACTGTTTAATTGCCAGAAAGGGTAAAAGCATATTCCTATATTCTGTGTAATGTAGCTCGTCGGTGCTACACGTCGCGTACAAACAACGTTTCCAGCTGATGACCACTCGGGCTGGCAATGGTGGTGGTGGTGGATCTCGTTAGAATTCAGAAGCTAAGGTTTACGGCACATTGCTCGCAATTGGAAGTTGACAGGTTCGAATCCCCGGTTGGGGTTTCGACTCAAACCATGAACCAGCCAGGGTCGGATAAACGGGTGCCACTTTGTGGGAAGTCAATGTGTGATTGTCCTGATATCCTCCTTAGGGTAGAGGCGAGTCTTTCCATTAATACTTCCCTGGCTATAAAGTAAAGTGCACTTGGGCAGTACGCATCACGAGAAGGAATGATGACTGATGAACAAGACAAGTGACAGAATGGCAGCCAAAGAAGGTTAATCACTGTGAAGACAGAGGTGATAAAATCATCTCATCAAGAGATTGTCTAGGACGGCGATAATATATGGAGGCCTTTATCCAGCATTGGATAAATAATATCTGATGATGAAATACAAAAATAAACGTTGCTGATGAGCAGTTGCCACTCCCAAGCCCTTGAGTTCATCGTGGCCTGAAACATAATCCAGTAGCATGGATTAGATTCGGTAAGCCTCCGAGCAAAATCCAGTGGAGAGCAGATCTATTTCTCACGACGTTCAGTTATAAAACAAGGATTTTATGATGTAGCGATTGTCCGCGAGTTCGGGTTCGTGGTCACACAGTGGATAGCACACTGCGCTATAAACCCAGTAACTCGAGGTCATTTTCGGCCTCGGCTAGCATCGGTGGCGAGCAACGTCTAAACTGGCCCTGGTGGTGCCCTCTACACTTCACCTTACTTCTTGCGCACTTTACGAAGCCAACCATGCTGATTGGAGGTGCTGGGCAGTGTTAATTGTATTGCCAAGGGAGGTGCTGCAAACTTTAACCCACATTGGCCAGTTTGGTGGTTAAATAACCCCCAAGCCCCCCACCTCCCCCCAAGGACCCCCCCCCAGCCCCTCACGGCATGGCGATGGCCTTCATCCAGCAGTAAGTGGACATCCAGTGGCCTCGCGTGTGCACGGAACGTGGGCCCCGCGTGGCGCGTCTCTCACCGTCAATGATCTGCTTGAACCTCCACACTCGCAGCGATATGATGAGGCTGAGGCCGTCCCAGGGGCTGTGTGGACCGTTCGCCACCGTGGAGGCCACCATGGGGGCGAAGGACAGGATGATGACGGCTCCGTCGAACACCTAGAGCCGACACAGCGACAAACAACCACAGGAGCTGCGATGCAGCGCAGAGCAAAGCGGAGAGCCACCGTTGCAACTCGTTCGCTGCCACGCGCGCATTACGGACGACGTTTTATTTCGGGCGTTGATTTTAATTATTTCTGTTTGAATTTGAAACCTCGGTACCCAATCTAGACCTGAAGTTTTCGTGACTGCAGGAATCAATACTCTTTGGTTCTTTCGGTCCATATTGAACGTTGGGCCAACGTCCGTCCAACTTTGGGCCTAACAGTTCCAACCACAATGCGAACTTCGGCCCAACGCTGCATGTTTACCGGGTCATCCCTTGAAATGGGACGTCTAATTTTTGACAGTGTGCTGTTGGCTGGCTATTTATTTGATGGGACAAGTTGCCACTGCTGTCCATGCAACGTCCTCAACTGCTGGCTTTGATTTTGCTCTCCACTCTCAACGGCCTGCACCGACCAGCCCGGTGAAGTATGGTCACGTAACCCGTGCAGTGCGGTGAAGTGTGGTCAGAGAGCCCACGCTACCCGTGCCGTGCGGTGCGCAGCCCTCACCCAGCGGCGGGTTGATAAAAGCGCGGCACGTGTTCGTAGACTAATATAGGAAGAAGTCCGAATAATTTATATATTTTTTTAAAACTATGCACTCGTCAATTTTGATTTTGACATCAGGCAAACGTGCTCCGGTCTACGCTACGTCTGACAATGCCTGCCTATCCGCCGGCTGTGTCAGTTGAACAGTCGCCTGCTTTCCGTCACCCGCACGCTCCACTACCTCCCCCCCCGCCCTCCACTCACCCTCCAGCCCCCCGCATCCGCTCCTTCCCACCCACCCCACCACCAATTCCACGCACGGGTTGGCCACTGATCGTGATGCCGTTCGTGCTACGAGGCAGCGTGACGGTAGTGGTCTGGCAACACGAGGAGGACTCAGTCCAAAAGCCTCAGCTACGATGACAATGACGATGCCACCATCGGGCCCCGTGGTCTGAAACTGGAACTCCTTTCAGACGCTGTCTTTCCGACAGACCTGTTCTTCACCTGAGGACGGCTGCTTGCGCTGTGGCCGAAACGTCGTGAGAATTGTATTATTTTATTATATTTTATTTGTATTATTTTATTATCTCCCTTCTACGTGACTTTACCGAAAGAACCAAGAAGATGATTCCCTGCAGTCACGAAAGCTTTAAATCGAAATGGAACTCCTTCTCTATTATTTGTATTATTTATCTTTTTTTTACCTACGTGACTTTACCGAAAAAACCTAAGAGTATGAATCCTTGCAATCACGAAAAAATATACAAACTATAAACAAGTTTATTTATTTTATCAGGTAAGGCCCCACTGAGCTCTATAGCTATATAGCTCTTTGGCGATCACAAATGATTGCTCAACGAAGTGGCTTATCATCATGTGGAAATTTATAGCAGCTAAATACTGTAAACGCACGTTGATTTTAAATGCGGAGGGAAAAACCGGAGGACCTGGGGAAAAATCCACGCGACCACCGCAAACTCCAAAGATACAGCTGGCGTCAGGGTCGGGATCGAACCCATGACGTCCTGTATATCAGGCGAGGTAGTTAACATCTTGGTACCGTCATAACCCGTGCCCCCCACAGTCTTGAACTCCTTCTCCCCACCACAGTCATCCTAGCGGTCGACCTCCTTGCCTCTGTAGGCCGGTTCAAGCACAAGGCCAAACACTTTCCTTTCTCCCTCCGCCTGCGACTGAAAGCCTCCTCTCGCTACGAAGTGAACACGGCCACTGTTGCTGCGGCAGAACCTTCGAGATGCGGTCACCTGCAGTTGCTATTTGAAGCCGACATTTTAATTGCGTTGGTTCAGTGAAGATTTCGCTGCAGGGGGTTGTGGGATTTCTTTCGAGTGTGGAGTTTGAAAAATAACGTGTTTACTTTTCTGGCATTCCTTCTTTTTCTTTGTTTAATCATCTGTCCCTTTCTCCCAATAATGTTGGCCCCATGTCAAGAAACCAATACCACTTCCATTCAGTACACTTGTGCAAAACAGTGCAGCAACAACGACAACAGATTAGACAACAGCTTCTGGCAGATGACAACTCAGAACTATTTCTCAAGTCCCCGTTAATTGCCTCGTTACCCTCACCAGATGGTGCGGCTTGTTGATCGCTGTGGCTGCACAGCGATCAACAAACAAACAAAACCCCACACACATTCGGTAATCAAGTGAGGAAACTATTTCAACTTGACATTTGTTGTGCATGTATTCGTCCATCATTGGTGAGGCTGCATCCATTAACTTGCTACCCCTTGGGAACTCGGTCTTTTCACGAACATCAATCAGTAACATTTAGATTTAAAGCTTTCGTGACTGCAGGGATTCATATTCTTAGTTCTACGTGACTTTACCGAAAGAACCAAGAATATCAATCAGTTAGTTAGTCAGTTAATCCTCTTCATCCGCTATGGGACATAAGGCCACAAATGAGTTCCTTCCACTTTGTCCTGTCCTTGGAAACATGTTGAGCCTCGCCCCAAGAGAGTACGAACATGAGTTGCAGTTTATTCGGTGTCACCAGGGAGGTACTCAAAGAGACCAGCAAGAGTTGACCTGCGCCACCCGCAGTGGCAAAAACAAATCGCATAAAAGCAAAGCACGGCAATGAAGCAAAGTGGAATCGGCACAAAACAAGAAGCATGTGGCGGCCCTCACACTGGTGATGTCTTATCGGTGAAAGTGCCCCCGCTGGATATGAAATTGGCGGAGAGCGCGGAATTATTTATTTATCCCCCCCCCCCCTTCCCGGCGCGTGCTCGCGTGAGCTCAAGTCTCTCTCGCACAACGCAGCACGCACGAGTCACGCGGCTCCTTCTTTTGCGTGCGTGCAAACCGCACTCGCCATGTCTGCGAGAGGGCAGGGGGGGGGGACAAAGCCTCCAGACCCAGGGACGTGTAGCTGGACACTTTGATGCCCCCCCCCCCCACACTCTGGCAAAGTACTGTACTGCACAATCTACGTGCCGACCCCCAAAGACAAAGATCCCCCGTGTAGCCTTAACAGACTGTTGGGGCAAGTGCTGTTAGCGAGTAGCACCCATGAAGGCCGGCACGGCACACGAGGGGGAGGGGGGGGTGGCCAACACCACGCCCGGCCGCTTTTGTCTCCCCGGCGGCGATATTTACACATTAGCGGCAGGTACTCATTGTGAGGCTGAGTCGACCTAGGGGAGGCCCGGGACCGGTTCAGATATTCGTCACGGGTGTCGGTGTCCCGTGAGCGGGAATCGAACTCGGCCTGGGGCCGGGTTCGGAGCGCATTTGAAGAGACGGCGAGGAACGCGGTGCAATCGACGTCTCCCCCCCCCTCCCCGAATCGGCGCTGACCCCGGCGTGCTCCCTCGACCTGCGCGTCACCACCACGGCCCCACGTGGCACGCAGCGACCGTCCCTCTCGGCCGCCGGATCTGGGTGGCCCAGCTGCTCGCGGGAGACATTTTCCGGGGTCGCCCGTCGACTGCAAGAGGGACGGCAACGTAAACCCGAGCGCCGTGGCTCTCTCTCTCTCCGCGTCAAAACTGGATGCCAAGTGAGGACTTTAGTTGTCACGGCCATAGCGGAGAGAGCTCCACTGGAAGTGGTGGTCCCCCAGGTGTGTAGAGAGCAACCGGGTCACTGACCCGGACAGATCCAGTTGAAATTAACGACGTGACTATCGAGTGTGCAGGCCCGTGCAACTGCGCTGGGAAGCCGGGTGCGATTATCTGTGTTCGGTAGAAACGTTGACGGTAGCTCCCTGAGACGAGCCAACGTAGGGCCGGGGCACAGTGGTGCCACCAGGGCCTCACCTCTCGCCCTAAATAGTTGCTGGCGGGCTGGTGTGCAGGGGCCCTTGACCTGGGTATACTGGGTGTGCCGTAACGGGTGTGGAGATGTTTCCATCTCGCTGGCAGACTGCAGGAGGCACGTGTATCAGAGCCAAAGTGGTGAGTGGTACACTGGACGTGGTGTACTGAGTGTGGGATTTTTTTCCGTGCTGTCGACCCGGACAAAACCGGGGCTGAATTTATGAAGCCTCGCCAGTAGCCCCGCCCCGGCCCCCCCCCCCCCCCCCCCCCCCCCCCGCGCACCCACAAGTCGGCCCCATTCTCATTTCAAATGTTACAACGGCTCAAATGAACGGCCGGGCGGACGAATGAGCGAATGAGCGAGCGAATAAATTAATGAATGTGCGGTCACGCCACCCGTGCGTGAACGTAGAAATACCTACGGAATGGAATTTTATGGTCGATGCTCAACTGAACCGGGGAAAGAGCGGGGGGGAAAAAATTCAATTATGCAGATTGTAAGGGCATGGCTACAGGATTGAAATGTCGCAATGGGAATATTCCACGCGCCGATTAACATGCGGGGACATTCGCCGTCGCAATCGTACCTGTGCCGCAAATATTAATTTATTTTGCGTATATTTTTATGGCAAAAAAGCAAACTTGTTCTTTTTTTTTCACACGGTACAAAATATCGTTGCACACGGAGACTGGCGCTTGACCTTACAGGGTGCGTATTAAACATATTTCAACAATAACCGCCGTTTACCATTTGCACGTAAACATACGCCCACGGGGAGAGCCCCGGTAAATAATCTCCCTACATTTCGGTTGTAGTGGAACGCGTACCAGAGGTAACATCGTCCTAGGAGATGGAGCGGTGAAATCATCTCGCGTGCAGGTGCGAGGCGGGTTAACACGTCACGGGATCACGAGATGTGGACACGGCGTTGGTTTGGCGTTTCATTCAGCAGTGGATTAACCGTGGCTAATGATGATTATTATTATTGTTGTTACAACAACAACAAAAAACACAGTTTCGATTTAAAGCTTTCGTGACTGCAGAAATTAATCTTATTTGTTCTTTCGGTAAAGTCACGTAGAAGGGAAATAATAC
>CM025608.2:20514429-20533031 GCA_014621495.2 Entosphenus tridentatus | reverse complement strand
CTGCGCCAGGGGGGGGAGGGGCGGGGGAGGAGAGGCGGGGGGGGGGGCGGGGGGGGGGGGGGGAGGGGGGGGGGCCCGGGGGGGGAGCCCAGATTCGAATGTTTACAGGACGGAGTTGCCGACTCGCCCCCCGTCGCTCGTGATGTGAAGACGTCGCCGCGGTTTGACGAGCCATCAAGACGGGGAGGAACATCTACCACAATAAGGGTTTAACATCCTCTGAGGTATAATACAAAGTAATAACAGGACGTATCGAGGCAATAAGAATTTCTCACAGTAGCCGGAATACATTGTCGTTCGTGCGGTTGTCGTGTTCTTGTGATCACTGTGGAAACTGACGAAAACCGGGACTTTTCACGTCTCGGGAAGAGTTACAGATTTACCAGGGCAGCAGCTGCCTCAAACACGAAGACGGACGATCCTGGTAAATCCAGAACGGGTGGCAACCCCCAAGCCAGAACATGAATCAGACTGTGTGTGCGTGCGTGGGCAGACGCCCCTAACAGCTTCACCAACCCCGCACCTTCCCGTTTCCAGCTTCTCCGTTTCAATGCGGCAAGGTATGACTCAGCGAAATGTCCTCAATTAACTGGGACTTCCATTCACCGTCGGGCCGATATTATTTCACAGCCAAGGGGAAATGTGAAGGCCCCCAGATTCATTTGCCAAGCGGGAGTCAAGGCTGGAGGCCCCCCATTCGGAGCAGGTGCCCTAATTAATAGAGAGGCGGCCACTCGCGAGACGAAACCTCTGAGTCAGCTGCGAGCCCCTTAATGCAGCCGCCGCGCGTGACATTGGACCGCGGTGGCGCAGCGAGCGAGCGAGCTGGGCGGTGCGTCTGTGAGTGAGCAAATAAGTGAGTGGTCGAGTGTGTGAGTGAGTGCGTGGGTGGGTGGGCGGGCGGGTGGATGAACGGGTGGGTAGGTGAGTGGGTGGGTGAGTTGGTGGCAGGTGAGTGGAGTGAGCGAGTACTCAAAGGGCATGAACTCACGCGTGAGTTACTGAGAGCGCGAGGTGAGAGAGTAAGAAATGAATTAGAGAATAGACGTCTTGTTAAGTGAGCGAGTGAGTAAACAAACACATGAGTGGTGTGTGGGTGACGTGATATGTGAGCGAGTAGGTAAGAGAGCGAATAAGTGAGCGAGTGAGTACTCAAGGAATAGGTGGGTGCATGAGTTGGAGGGTGGGTTGGTGGGTGAATGAGCGAGCAAGTGAGATGATGGCTGGGTTCGTGAGTAGGTGAGATGGGTGAGTGAGTAAGTGAGTGAGCAAGCATTCCCTCAACTCTACGCCCATCTATCCGGCAAACCCAACTTTGCCCGAGCGCCGTGTTCATGGCAATGGTAAAGAAATGAAGTGATGATCTCACCTACTGACACCGCTCTGTGGAAGCTACACAGCGACACAGCAGCAGCCACCGAAGGTGAAACAGCCTCACTCTCTGCCAGCTGCGACAAGCAGACAAAGGGGTCCAGGAGAACTATCCGGGTTGCCACCTGTCCGGTTTTTTTTTCCGGATAGCCGTTCTTTGAATATCTTGCTATTGTTTTCGGGGACATTATAAGTCCCGTTTCATTTACGCATCAGAATAAAGCACGTCCCGAGGCAATGCAATTCACGTGCAGTTCTCTCTTCCGGTATTGTGAGATATTCTTCTTCCCGTGATACGTCCCGTTTTGTTGCACCTCAGAGGTGGCAACCCTTCGACTGCTCGATGACGCGGATCACACAGCAGAGAGCGATTCGCAGTGATGACGGATGATTAAGGTGTTCAACTGGCCGGGGACTCCACCCCCTTGCTCCAGCTGCTTCTCCTGTTCCAATAACGCTGACAGAGCACTCCATATAATAGGTGCCTAATACTTGCAGCTGCAGCCGTTTCACACATAGCCACCCACTTGAACCCACCCGCCCACACACACAGCTTCCCGCATGAACCCACAGCCCACGCACACAGCCACCCACGTGAACCCCACACACAGCCACCCACATGAACCCCAAACTCAGCCACCCACATGAAACACAAACACAGCCACCCACTTGAACCCACAGCCCACACACACAGCTTCCCACATGAACCCACACCCCACACACAGCCACCCACATGAACCCCAAACACAGCCACTCACATGAACCCAAAGCCCACGCACCCAGCCACTCACGTGAACCCACAACTCCCACACAGTCGCCCACGTGAACCCACAGGCCACACACACAGCCACCCACATGAACCCCACACACAGCCACCCACATGAACACACACCCCACCCACAGCCACCCACATGAACCCACAGCCCCAACACACAGCTACCCACGTGAACCCACACACACAGCCACAGCCACCCACATGAACCCCACACACAGCCACCCACATGAACCCACAGCCCACACACACAGCCACGCACATGAACCCACAGCCCACACACACAGCAACCCACGTGAACACACAGGGCCTTATCCTCAACGCTTCATCACAATTACTCCCCCCCCCAAAAAAAAAGCCAACGCCAATTTCATCGCATTTCCAATTTTAGAGGGCTCGTGCCGCACGGCCCTGTGAGCAGGCCGTGCCATCCTTCAACGGCACGACATTAGCATTCCTTAGCGCACCCGGAGGAATATGTACGGCGCACAGCAGAGGAGCGCCACGTCCACCTCTCACGATGCGCAGTGCCTGTCGATCCATTGAGAAGCATCGCGTCCAATCCCCAACCCCACCACCCCCCCCCAAAGCCCCCCCACCCCGCCCCCCCCCGACCGAGGCCGGTTTGCAGCAGCGCAAGAGGCTCGCGCCGTATATTTGACGCTTCTTTACGACTCTCCCCGGCCACATTTAATAAGAAGCCGTCGTGACGGCCGCAGGGCTTCCCTCCTCGGGGGGGGGGGGGGGGGGGTGTGTGTTGGGGGGGGGGGAACCCGGCCGAGGGGGGGCGGCCCCCCCCCCCCCCCCCCCTCCCCCCGTGTCTCCCCGACGACAGCTGTGCCCTTTCCAATTTTTTAAAACAAATTTTGACGGGCCTCTTGGTACGGCTGCCTGCCGAAGCCAACACGGCTTTCCGGTGGAGGGGAAAATCTCCGCGCCGCACGGGGGGAGCGCGCAGCGAGCCGTGACCGCCGCTCTACCACGAGGGCAACGGACACGGCGACCTGGCCTATGGCCAGCAGACGTTCACAGTCAGAGTGATTTGCCGCTCAAATGAGTATTGAGTTGACGCCCCTCTCCAATATAGAGACCTGAGCCAGTGGCGGGAATACCCCATTGCTGCCGCAAGGGGTGAGTCTCTCCTTCGAACAACCGGCGTTGACTTTTCCGCAAAGTGGTGCTATTTTATCGACCCACCCCCCACCCGAGAACATGATGGGCTGAGTCAAGCACCGACCAGGATTTGAACTCGCGACCTTCTGATTGGCTGCTGCTCGCTATTACAACTGAACCATCTGGCTGGATCATCAGATTCGTGAACTTAGCAGAGACAACGTTTCCCCGTACAGCCTTGACAGACTGTAGGGGCAAGTGCTGTTAGCGAGCACCGACGAAGGCCAACGCGGCACACCTGGTGGTGTCGTGGCGAGCACCACAACCGGCCGCCTTTTCTCGCCAGTGGTGATGTTTAAACACCGCACCAATTTAAGGCTGAGTCTACCTAGGGGAGGCCCAGTACTAGTTCATATATTCGCCAATGATATTGGCCACGGGTAGAAATCTAACTCGGGTTTACTACTTTTGCAGCGCCACGTGGTAAATTAAACACAACGTGTGCGTGTAGGTTCAAGCGCACGTGATTTTGCCTTTGAGCGTTAAAACATGAAGGCTTCGTCAAAAAATATTATATTCGCTTTGCTGACATATCAAATGGGGCCCGCGATGTGATCCTTTTTTCCCACTTTCAAACAAAGATAACAAATTACAATCGTAAGTGCGCAATACCTAAGAGCCTATGCCCTATGCAAGCAGTAACGGTATTAAAAATTTAACCATATTGATCAAAGTATGAATTTTTAAAGAAACCACTCTTTTAACTACTACGGGGACACAATTTCAAGAAACGTTAAATTATGTATATTTATTTGACATCAAATAACATGTTCTTAACTACACCGAGACAATGCCATTACCGGAGTGCATTCAATTCACTCGTACGGGCCAATGAGTCGGCTTCCATGCAGCCTACCGCGTGCAGCTTCTCCCGGACGGTATTGCAGGGTCAGATGCAGCCTTTGAAATTAACGACACGTCATAAAATTATAATCATAATAATGTTAATACATTGCTTCTTTATCCAGGAGAGCCACACTGAGTCGAATGATCCATTCTCAAGAGGGTCCTGCTGCTGCTGCTGCTGCTACGTTGAGTTTTTTTATTTGAAAGACGTTTTATTGTTGGTTATTATTATTCTACAAGTGGGAGGAAACCGGACCGCCTGGAGAAACCCCACGCACGTGCAAAGGGGGAAACACGCTATCCCCGTACAGATGGAGAGAGGTGGCCATTAGTCCACTTGCTGTACTGCCTTCTCCTGGTGAGTCAGGGTAAGGCGGGCACCTCGACGTCCAAGGGAAGGGAGTCTCACAACATCTGTGCGCTGATCCACCAACCCTGGCTGCTGCCTCCACAGTGCTGGGTTACAGGCTGACACGAGCAGTAGCGTAGCCAGCACTGTCCGGCTATGTAGCACCCAATGAAAGTTGAATAAATATTAAAGAGATGTACAGCCCTGTAAATGCACTGCTGGATGAAGGCCTCCCCCAAGCCAAGCCACGTCATTCATGGGGGTCTATTACACTGCTCAACAAAAAAAAAATTCTGGCCTGGACTTTTGCAGCTGTTTTAGACTAATTTCAGGGTGCTGATTCCAAATCTGATCTCAGATTTGCTCTATCACATCTCATTTTTATGCTATCGGCATACCCCATTTTCATAGATTTTACCCGAAATTAACTCTGTCACTTATGATTGCAAGTTGTTGTGAGTCAGTGACTGCTTTAGTGTTAAAATATGGTGCTGTACTTTTAGGATAGTGTGTTTATAATATCATTTTATGTAGATATCCACATTTATTTAATATTTTTCTTCTGCAGTTTTTATTGAAAAGGCAATATTTGATATCTCAAAAACGTGATGTGATAGACAAAAACTGATGCCAGATTTGGAATCAGCACTCCAAAATTACCTTAAACCCGTTGGAATACCTTATGCCAGAAAAAGTGTGTTGACCAGTGTAATCAGACTTCATCGCGCTGGTCAGTAATTCATTCATTTGGTAATATTTACAGATACAGTGCGAGGTACATTTGATTAGTATTAACATTGTTTTTATTCTCATTTAACTTGTTTACTCAGGGAAGCCTCACTGAGCCTCAAGACTCTTTTTCAAGAGGCTCCTGCCAAGCCTTTCATAGTTAGGGGGCGATGTTTGCTTCGTATAATCTCAACGGAGAGTAGTTTTCCAGGTAACGTATCAGCATCGGTATTTACAGTCAATACCAGTGAACAGTGCAGGTTTGTTTTAGCTTTTGATGATTCCCAATGTGGTCGTCTAAAGTGAAGCCCACAAAAACCCGGTCCCAAAATTTCCTGCCCCCCCCCCACACCTCTGCGTCCACACCTCTCACATGCGCCCTCTGTCCGGACGTAAATTGCACCAACGAGACACACCGCGCGCGTGTCTTATCGACCTGGCGGGCGAGACCGGACGGAGGGGGGGTCGTAACTCGAGCCAACCGCGCTCACCGTATCGCGTGACCTCTTCCCGCAACAAAAAGCGGCGTGTGCGTGCGTGCGTGGGGGGGGGGGAGGGGGCGAGAGCCGGACGCAAGCGGCCCCCGCGCCCGCTCGGGTCCCTGCGTCGATGTAAAGACTTCGGTTGGCAGTAGCCACTTTGCTTGCGATGCATTCTCTAACGAACCCGGCAGCCAGTCATTAAGCGGGGTATCACTTTACAGACTTTGGGCCACGGCAAACGCCCATCGGCATGCTGGCAGCCGAGTTTGGTCAATATATATACGCGTGTCATCAAAGGCTCAAGACAAAACGTACCGTGCAAGGTGTGCGACTATTAAGTAAGTAAGCAAAAACAAAATAACACGTAAGTATATTAAACGCGGCCCAAAACGGGGAGTATTCGAAAACAAATTGTCCCCGTGCATTTGCCCCCCGGTTGGGTTTGTGCGTGGGAAGATGCATGTACGGATTGTACGTTGAACTTCTTTCGCACTGCACGTACCTAACCGTGCTAATCGTAGGTGCGGATGCAGGCAACAAACATTCCCTCTGCACGACCGCCGCACCCGCAACTGACTGCCCTGATCCGATCGCAATTGACCAAACAAACCCAATCGCCCAAAAGTGGAGGATCGTGTGGAAGGGCCCACCCATGCGCTCAACGTGTGGACGGGAACGCGATCGCGGCTCCCAGAAGCCACGTGTCTCTCTCCGCTGTCACGTGACCGCTAGCACTACCTTGCTCTCCACTGATCTTGCTGTCCATGCATGGATCATAACATTTACGCAGCGAAGATTTTTGCTCAAGTCTCAGGACTCTGGTTTGAAGGTTGTCCCACTCACAGTCAGATGTTTGGCCCATTGCATTACTGAGGAATCCAGAATATCCAGAGAAAGGCCATGCATACGAGTAGCCTAATGCGTAAAGTTCTGCAGAAATAGATTCAAGAATCCAGTGTTGTACTGCCACCTACTGGCCACCTCGCAGCCCAAGCCTACCACACTGGCGAGTGTTCCATCCAATTCCTAAGCAGGCTCAAAGCCTGTTGAGCTTCAGTGCAATGTTAGTTGTAGGCATCACGGGTGGCTCCAGTCTATAAATCATTAAGACGCCTAATAGCACTGTTGTAACTGGCCACACTTTACTGATGAGACTGAATGAAGTTGAACCGGGTACAATGGTTGCATTGTTCAATAACCTTAACTGTTAACATTAATTCACCTGCAAGAAGGCTTCTAGTATCGTAGACTGATGGATACGATGTTAGTTTTCTCTAAACGATGAAACAAACTCCCTTGCGTTCATTTGTATTGTTAAAATAATTAGCTAAAGCAAGACAAAAATAGTATTTTAACCAACTTTACTGCTCACAACTAAATTCGACACTGTGGCCTTAAATGTAAAAAATATATGATTGCCAACGTTTCGGGAAACGGCCCTTTTCATTGCACATGAGTCACAAGGTAGTGATATTGACGAATGCATTGATTTGTTTGGTCATTGTGCTTGTGCACCACTGCCAATGCAGCAGCTGCACTAAATCATTTGTTGAAATGTGACAATAGCACATCAATTAACATATTATTGATTTATTTTACAATATCGTTTACAGGAAATTTTGTTCGAAAAAAATTGTCGCTGACGTTTAAATGACGAACAGATATGTGTCTATCTTGGCAGCAAAGCGATACATTTTGCTCGCGCAGTAATGCCGTTTGGCATTGCTCACACGAACCTAAGAAATCTAAAATTCACCGTTCCGTATTTCATTTCTCACTCTCCGTGGATTAAAGGGCGAAGCCGAGGAAGAGGAGGAGAAAAAAATGGAAGAAAAAATGCAATTCCCACAAAATGCAAAACTCAGGCTATGGTTGACGTGTTTCAATCGTTACCAAAACACAAACAGAATTACTTTATGCTGCGAGGTTTCACTTGATTTGTTTCCACTTTAACCCAAAAACATAATAACACTTTTGTGCACAACGACCGGGGCTTTGAGTGCAGGGTTCCAGGGCCCGGTGAGGCTCCGTCATTACCGCCGCTCCCTGTGAAGAGCGCCTTTGCTATTTGCTCAACACTGGAACAAATCTGCCACCGCGGTGCTTGAAGGAAGCGTGGAAAACCAGAGCGGCAGAGGCAATAATGAAAGGATTTTAAAAACTCAAGGCCCTCTCGCTTTAATATTCTACATTTGTTCGGTGTCGTTAACATTCGCGGCAAGCGGAAGTCGCTCTCCATGGTGCTAGGGCCCCACCCACCCACCGTGCCCGCCCCACCGCCCCCTCCAAAGCTGCCAATATCGCCCCTCGTTCTCCATCACCACAACCGCCACCACCACTGGAAACCGCTGCCGCCCTCTTCAAGACCATTTCCTCGTGCGCCCGCGTGCAGGTTCACACCGAAAGCTTTCTCAACGGCGCCCGGCGAGCGCCGCTGCAAGGACGCAAATAACCATCAACGGCCCTCCCTTCATATGCACGGTTTATTTAAGCATCACTTTGGCGTGTTTAATGTGGGGGGGGGGGGGGTGCAGTTTCGTGTGGAGAGAGAGGAGGTGGCGGTGGGAGGGGATGGACGCTGGGAAAACAAACAGGGAGGGAGGGAGGAGCCGCGCCAGGCGCAGCGCGGATAATTGGTTCACGAGGTCCAATTGTTGCAATAAAGCATGCGGCCCACGCGTGGCGCCGTGCGCGGGGAGCCGGAGAGGAAGAGGGCTGCGCGACGGCATCGCGCGTGACAGCGGTGACGAGCGGCGGCGGCGGCACGCGCGCAAAAGTGCAAACGAGGCGCGCGCATGCACACGCACGCACGCGCACGCGCGCGCGCTCCTCCCCGCTCTCCCTCTTGTTCCCGCTCGTGCTCTCTCTCACCCCCCCCCATCCACCACGCTCCCTCCCCTCCCTGTGAATACTAAAGTGGATTGCCTATAAATGGCCCCAGCAATTGTTGAAAACAAAATGGCGAAGAATGCAAGTAAATAAATAAAACCGCTGGCTGGGGACAAAATAAATATATATATTAATAAGCGCACAAATGCACGCGCGCGTGCGTGAACACGGGCTGGTGAGTCGTAAATGCGCGATGTGTCAGGCTTGGCTGCCTTTTTAGAGCGAGCGCTCGGCGAGCCTCAAAACGGATGCTTCCCACCGCTGTCAGTAAGCCTTAGTGTCACGCCACACACGCACGCACGCACGCTCGCTCGCTCGCTCGCTCTCCTCTTCTCGTGCCAGTCACCTCGGCGGCATTAGGACCGCATTGATGCCCAAGCACAAACGGGGCTGAGCCCGCGCACAGTCGAGAAACCCGGCAGCAATCTATAAACCGCACAGCTATAGCCGCTGCCGTCGCTCGCCCCATCCGCCGCTCTCCCAGCGGTGTAAGGGGGGCAGGCGGGAGTCACTATTTGTGGGGGGGTAGAGGGGCTGGTGTTAGGGAGAGAAGAGTGAAATGGCTTGGGAAGGAAGGATTTGATGGGGAGGTGGTGATTTCCACCTGCTATTGGCCGGCCTAAAAGAAAATCCCCGGTCTAAGCAAGCGTCCGCGTGCGGAATTAAAGAGACGAATGATTAAAGAGACGCTTCAATTCCGCGAGCCGTAAAATCGTGGACGTCGCAGGAATAAACGAGAGTGGACACTCAGAGGCTGCCGTTCCGCGCTCCCCGCTGCGTCTGCGGCCCGCGCCTTCAGGCTGATATTAAGAAGTGGAGAAAAGAACTGAAGAAGATGAATAGAAAGGGGGAAAAAAGCCGCCAAAGCACGTGGACCGAAACGTCGGACATCGCATCTGACAGACAACACGCGGTACGAAACGGAAACAGATCGGAAGAGTTGTGCAGCGTAACCGCGAGAACCCTACGCAGTCGTGCAGGTCACGGAGCCTTTGCTGGTGAAGGTTACGCGACCCGCTGGTGGCGTTTCTCTGCGTACTGCCTGGCTGAGTGGTGGGCCAGCTCTATCAGAGTGAGTGCTCGAACCCCATCGAGTGCCAAGTCGTGAGATCAGGCTCCAGCAACATTTCGAGTTGCTGTGAGGTGGATAAAATGAGAACCACTGTGGTGGAGGGATGGCCTTTGACCCTGGTAATGTTGAAATTTCACCCCGAGTGGAATTTCAACATTAAGGGTGGCTCGGAGTGCGCCCGTCGAAACAGACGCTTCGATGTTGTTTCGTCAAATGTTGTAGGTCATGTGACTTATCCGAAGCAGCAAGTAGCAGCATTATCAGGGCCAGTGGAAGGTTCAAATAATGGGCAAACCCATTGCAAGCGTCACTTCACTTTTAGCCCGAGTTTTGTTTCAGTATCTTAAATCCCACCACGCCACCTCTGTTCACCTGGCAGCATAAACGTCTTCAAGGCATGTGCCTCCTCAGCGTGTAAACAGGAGGCCTAGTACGTACGTACGTACGTTGAACTTCTTTCGCGCCGTACGTAGCCCAACCGTGCTAATCGGAGGTGCGCTCAAGCAGAGTATTCTCTCGAGCTCCCTCTAGTGGAGGCCCCTTCCGCCAGCGGTGGCCGGTGCAAGCAATTGCAGGGCTGCGCCTTGACCCTTTGGTTTTACTCTCCACGCTCAAACGTCCGCACGCTGCGCTGGGTGACGACGCGCGTCCACGTTTCATCGGCTCCGGTTGGAGATGTAAAACGCCCTCTTCATTGTCCAAGTGCACAAACGCACGGCTAGTATTGTTATCATCATCATTATACGGCGTAGCCGCTTCAGTGAGCTCAAACAATTCATCATAGGTCGATTAAAAATAAAATCCCTTTTTCCCCCCCTGCCATTGAGAGGAAAATATAGATCTCGCTGCTGTTGCTGCTGCTGCTGCTGCCAATTGGCTTTCTTCAGGGCGACCGGCTATTCTTGGAAGAAGCCCTTCACATTTCAGAATTCTTCTCAAAAGGGCGATCTTCTGAAGAAACGCCGATCGCCAAAACATCGATGGCTTTCTTTCGTCTCAGCGACAAGAGTAACAAAACCCCGGAATTATTTCTCATTCATCGTCACGATCGTCCATGGTCGATCCGCTGCTGAATGAACGCCCAACTCCCCAAGGCACCACCTCTCACGATACAGAGACGTAATGATTATAATAATTTACACTCAGACGTTATGCGAATGGTAATTGTATTGTTTGCATCGTCTGCAGGGCATCGCATTATAGAAATCGTCCCCTGACTGAATCCAAATCGTCAGCCTTTCTCCTCCGCTATGAAGAAAACCAACTGTCCAATGCATGACGTTATTTTACACTCTTCGGTAAAAAAGTGCCATTTGTTAACGACGGTGGTGGAAGATTATTTTTAGGCTCATCGGCGCTGGCTGGCGACAAGCGCTGTTCGCGCGCGGAGGCCTGGGTGACCTCGGCTGTTCGTGCCCCCCCCCCCCCCTTCTCTCTCTCCCACAGCCTCAACAAACGTGGCATCTCAAAAAGAAAAAGCCTCACGCTGTCAAAAATCTGAAAAGGCGTAGATCAGCGCGCATTTTCGTCGACGGGATAGAATTTTCTTTCTGCCACCGCGATATTGGAAGGTGAACGCGCAACAAGATATGAGCGTGATTTAAACAAACTAAAAATTCCAACAATCAAGCGAACGTTGACCTTCCTTTACAATTATTGAAGCACTTCGAGGCTTAGCAAGAGCTGACACAAGGAGTTTGACTGATTTAAGCCGTGCCGTCTTGGGGATACGTCCGGTCACGTGGATCATCTCATTAGAGGCCCTGTTCGTTCAGTGCAGGTGAACTCGCGATACTTCCCGAGAAAACCTGCCACCACCGCCACCACCACCACCGCCGCCACCGCAGTTGCCACCAACCGCCACCTTAATTACATCTGCACAGTCCTGCCAAAGCCTAATGAGGCACAGAGCGAAGGAATGGCAACGGACCCCGGAGAAACATCCGCCCGGGGAAATCGCCGGGGCATAAAAGAAAAAAGCCGTGCCACCCACTGGGGCTGGGTCCCCGGCAGCCACGCTATCCGAATTATCGCCGGCAAGGGGACAACGCCGGCAAAAAAAGTTACGGCACTGGGAGCACCGTGAGATGGGGCATTGGGAAGAGGCCTGCCCGAGTTGAGTGGGCTCCGAATGACATCGTGCGGCGGTGACCGTAACCCTATTTAACGCCGAGCAATTTCACGCTTGCCCTGGATTCTTGGGAGTGTGGATACATCTTGGGTTTGCACATGTGAATTGTGAACTTTCATACATACCCGTGTATCGATAGTTCAATTTTAATGTGATATTTTATTGAGGGACTCTGTGTTGTCTTGCTCTCGTCTGGGACTGCTCTTGCCGTTGTTTTACTGCCTTATGCAATTTGAACTTATCTACTTTATCTATTCTTTTTTTCGTGACTTGCTTTCCTTTCTTATACTTTGCACTCCGATTGTTGTTTGTATTTTAGTTGTTGTAACTTTCTGACCTGCCCCTACTGAACATCTGTGAAAAAAGCTTCATAGCTCGCCAGATTCCTCCAGGATAAATTTCGATTGTTATTATGATAACACCGTCGTTTGCATATTTCATGAGGGGTCCCTTACGCATTGTTCGTTGCCACCGCGAGAGCGAACGACGACGAGGGCATAGTGACAATGCGCCGCTACGAGCAGCATGGATGCCCTGCTTCTGCGAGTGGAGTGCAGTGAGACGGAGTGAGATCCCACGGTGAGACGGGGCGAGATCCCACGGTGAGATGGGTTGAGATCTCATGGTGAGATGAGTTGAGATCTTACGGTGGAACGGGGTGAGATCTCACGGTGAGATGGGGTGAGATCCCACGATGGGACGGGGCGAGATCTCACGGTGAGATGGGGTGAAATATCACGGTGGGACAGGGTGAGATCCCACGGTGAGATGGGGTGATATCCCACTGTGAGATGGGGTGAGATCCCACGGTGAGACGGAGTGAGATCCCACGGTGAGATGGGGTGAAATCTTACGGTGGGACGGGGCAAACTTCCGCAGCTTAGATAGTATCGGCGAGGAGATGGGGCACACTGGGATAATCCCCATGTCTGGTTTGTATGTTCGACTTCTTTCACACCGTCCGTAGCCAACCGTGCTAATCGGAGATCTTGATTAAGACGAACACGATGGTGATATCATATAATTACCGTGCCACATTATTATTTTGGGAAAAAAATTATATGCAAAGAACTCGTTTTTATCGGTAACATTCTAATTGTTTCTAACGTTTAAAACGCCAAAGTTTGTTATTTTAATGAATATTCCGTCAAATAATAAAATATTTCGGAAAAATTGAATGAGCATTGATAACCGTGTCATGTAATGGTGAGTTGGAAAACGGATGACACGATTAACCGTGGGTCTCATATCGTACGACGTACATCGTGGTATCGCCGTATCGCGCGGCGGGTCTATTTAAGACACAGGCGGAAGGAAACCCCAGGACCAGACCCTGCCGGGAAGTATTTGGCAAGAAATGCAAATGTTTAGTATGGCAATCACACGCACTGACTGTTCTGCATATCTCACCTAAATTGAAATTTGTATTTGGTACTTTGTGACAATTTGTGAATTGTGCAGAAATGAGCAATCACTTTTTTGGTGAATTATCTAGATTGAGAGTAACAAGCAAGGGCCTGCCATCATCTCTATTGGAGGTCCTGTGCTCGTGGTGTAAATTCCACATTTCTTTGACGAGGACTACACTGCATACGACAGCCACTGCTAACTTCCCACAAAGCGGTGCTCATTTTATCAACCTCAGTGGGATGATGTGCTAAGATTTTCTGTAATTCAATAGCCTGCAGGCAGTCTACTGAAATAAGTGCGCTACAGTATAGCAATAATGACAATTATAATTATTTTATGTTTGTCAACCCACTGCTGGATGAGGGCCTCCATGCGCTGTGCAGATCATGGGGCTTCTCTATTGTTGTGGCAAGACTTCGCCATGCTAGTGAGCACGCGTTGATGAAGGTGGGGAGCATAGACATTGTATCTTTCAAGTACAGTCCTACGATGACATTCACTGCAATGCTATCTGCTGCCCACCTCGTCAGTCAAAAACAAAAACTAAATTGTATTTTCCCAGGTAAGGCCCACCGAGCTATGCAGCTCTTTTTCAGAAGTGACCTGGCCTCAAATGGTAGCTCAACGAAGTGGCTTATCACGTGGCAATTTCCGCCAAAAACGCATGTTTCTACATGTGGAGGTAAAAACCGGAGGACCAAGAAGAAAATCTATGCGACCACGGGGTGAACATGTAAACTCCAAATATACAGGCGTCAGGATCGGGATCGAACCCACGACCTCCTGCATACAAGGCGAGGGAGTAAATATCTCGCCACGGCGGCGCGCCAAGCGAACCGAGCGAAAACAAACCGTCAAATTAGAGGACATCAGACGCGGCCTAGAAACGGGTGACCATGGAATTGTCGGCTTTCCGTAGCGGAAAAAAACGTGAGCGTGCACGCACGACAGACATTGGCCGTGCAGAAAATGAAGGCGAACGGGGCAGACGGCCCTTTAAGCTGGGCCATGTCGGAGGTGATAAATAAGTAACCGGGCAAAGCAAGAGGTAGGCTTTGGCACGGTGCCACAGCGCCGTAACTAGCTGTGGGAATGCAAATCCCCAGAATCATAAATCACAGAGTGGTGAAGAGGAGACAGCACAAAACCGGCAAATTATTTACCCTTGTCTTCATTTTTGAAATGCACAATAACAAATAGCCGAGCGAAGGTCATATTTCATCTCCTGCTCGGGACACGGGGGTAGGGGCATGGGGAAACACTGGCTGCGTAGCGAACGGTTCGCGCTGGGTTTAATCAGCGAGCGCCCACCCCCCCCCCCCCAAAAACGAATTAAAACGCTCGTCCCACAGAACGGGGTGACTCGCTCTCACGTCCCACAGGTGCCGGCCGGTAGCTCGGCCGTCATTATTGTTTCGTTAAAGTCTATTAGCGCCACGGCTCTCCGAAGGGGCGGGTGATCGCGGAGCGAAAACCCGGCCGGGTTTTTTTTTCTGCGGCGGCCCCGGAACGCACGTGTGTCATCGCGTGCGTGCTCGCCTGAGCCGCCGTCGCTCGCACTAACTCCGGGGCATCGAATGAATCTCTCGATGCGAAAAGAAAAAGAAGGGAGATTTAAAAAAAAACACTGACGATCGGCGTGCAGCTTTACGTAAACAGGTTTGCCATCAACTTGGGAAAAACTGTGAGCAGAGGAAAAAAAATGTGCTGACATTTGTTAATGAAATTAGTCTATTCCTCAAGGCAATTCACTCATCATGCGAACATCACCGGGGCCCACATGCCTCCGCAAGGTTGCTGCTGTATTGGCGCCTTCTGCGTCGACTGGTGTCTCGAAGAAAATCATCATCGTCAATCGTCTTCATCGGCCACGATGACATCACTTGCTCGGTGAAGGCCTCCTTAAGCTGTCGCCGCCATCTCTGATTATCCTACCATGTTCCAATCCGTCCAGCTCCTGCACATCGGCTGATCTTCAACTCCGCGGTGGATGTCCCCTTGGAAGCAAATCCCTCCTTTGGCTGCCACCGGGTACCATCGTACCTTGCAGTGACGCCTATGTATGTTACGCATGTTGAACTTCTTTCGCACCGTACGTAGCCAACCGTGCTAATTGGAGGTGCGGGGGAAGGACAACAGACCCGCTTACATTTCTTTAGAGTCAATGTGATGTCTCTGAGAGTGGCTTTTGTTCCCTGGTCTACTGTGTTCCTATTTTATAACTCAGTGCAATTCCAGACGTGAAACACCCCACGCTTATTTCCGTACTCTTCCAGCATTTGTTCCAGTTTACTCTCGCCAACGTCCATGGCTCCGATCCGTGTCACCGCAGGTCAGACGGTCACTCTTGCGAGCGAGGCTATGCTGATCTCTTGGGTTCTCAACCGGTTAAACAAAATTTAAGTTGATGTTCACACCGGTTTATCAGTTTGTATTACCAAGATACATTTTTCAAACTCGCTCTTTATTTCTCGTCTTTTTTTCCCCCTCCAGGTCCACCTTCCCTGTGATTCCGGTTGCATCTCTCCAACGGCTATCTCCAATTGTTGAGCGAAATTTGCTAGACATGACTTATTCAATTTCTATGGCATCAGCAAATATGAGACGGTGAATATTTTGTCCATTTATGTTGACGCCTTGAGTACTCTCGTGCAATTTTCAGACCACCATGTGTGTATGTTGAGCTTCTTTCCCGATTTACGTAGCCGACCATGCTAATCGGTGATGCGGTGATAACATCTTCTGCTATCACCTGTAATAGTTTTATCGAAAGCGTGTCGCTATGTCACCGTATCTGACTCCATTAAAAAATGTGTTTGTTATTTTCTCAAGTGTGGCTGTTACATTTTTGTGTGAAAAAAAATGCTTAATATTTTTTTAATTAGTTAGGCCCTATCTTGTGACAACTCGGATGAGTGCAACTGTTTCCACCGAGTCAACTGTGGTTTGTTTTTTATTGTGGCTAACAAAGGCCAGCATCGCTCCTTGGCTCGCTCTGAATCTCACGGTCACCTGGATGAACGTCCGAGGTCGCCCGTGGTTCACGCCGGCGGTCCGGTGCTACGGAGGCAAGGATTGGTGGATCCTGCAGATTTGTGCTCAAGCTGAGAGGTGTCCAGGAGATGGCTGTACAGCAAATGTATGGTTTCATCATTCAATCATTATCATTCATCATTCATTCAGTGCAAAGTTTTAAGTGGACTTTCCCCAGGTGCTCTAGCACCTCCGATTAGCACAATTGGCTACGTACGGTGCGATAGCAAGCTCAAAATACATCTCTACGTAACACTCATTAATGAGAATTGGTCAAACATCTGAATGCAGAATTTGCCAAATCCATCCTGAAAATTAGTCTCAACACTCCGTATGGCTTTCCTGGCCGTATTGAAATCACGCTCAGCCCCTTGTAGATTCACTGCTGAATGTCGGCCTCTCAGCATCGTGTTGATCAAGGGCATTATTTGACGATACTTCACTGCGCTGCTCAGTGCATGTTGATGAAGGGGCCAGGAACGATCGTTCACCACCTGCGTGAGCCGTGACCGGGAATGTAAATCGGATATCCAGAATCATAGCTCATTCCACCACCTTGCCTCCTCCCTGGACAAATATCAATCATCTCGTTCTTACTTTCCTATAAGTTATTGCAATAGGTTACGTGTTCTTTTTTTATATAATTATGATTAAATTGCTCATTGTGTTGTCTCTGATCCGTGTAACGTTTAAGTTTACGAGCCCGACCCGCGGCCCGCGACGGGAGGGAGCTGATTGCTGATGCTCGTCTCTGCTGCTGCTGCAACTGCTGCTGCACCTCGTGTCTGCTGCAGCTCCTCGTCTGATGTCGCAGTAAAACTCAACGCCGTCACCGCATTTTTCTCCGCTCCTCCGCGCACTAAATCTGATTTATTTTTTCTTTTTCGTGATTCATGTCACCGCTTTTGAGTTGCACAAATTTATTCCTTTGTCAAATCTTGCACCGCTGCTTTTGTTTTACGCGCACCCCACCCCCCTCATCCCCCTTCCTCATCCCCCCCCCCCCCCCCCATAAGTTACCCAGATCTCTCTTTAAAAAAAAAAAGAGACTTGCCGTTTCAATGTTCTTCAATGTTCAGTAGGCCCTCATCATCTTTATCATCAGCCATGGTCCATCCACTGCTGGATGAAGACCCCGCCACCCTACTAAAAGCTGCTGCCAATCTCCCACAATCCGTGCGACGACGAGGGGCCCTCGCCTAGGTCAGGTCATTGGTAAAGGAACTCTCGGATCGATGAATCGATCACGGCAACAGATTACGACACAGGCCGTGGTTGGACCTCGCGGCGCGCCTCGGCGAAAGTTTTGGGAAAACGAACGGACGACGACGATGATGACGATGATGACGGTGATGATGGCGGTGGTGATGATGGTGGTGGTGGTGGTGATGATGGTGATGATGGTGGTGATCATGATGGTGATGATGGTGGTGATTATGGTAATGATGGTGGTGGTGGTGATGATGGTGATGATGGTGATGATGATGGTGATGAAGGTGATGATGGTGATGATGATAATGATGATGGTGATGATGATGGTGATGATGATGATAGTGATACATTGCGACGCATTGGCGGCGCTCCCACCGCCACGCAGAGCGACTGCCCTGCACACGGCAGCGGCGGCGGGGGGAGCGACTACCACGAGGAGGTGAGAGGAGGTGGGGGGAGGTGAGAGGAGGTGGGGGGAGGTGGGGGGAGATGAGAGGAGGTGGGGGGAGGTGGGGGGAGATGTCCGCCTGCTATAACTCGTCGCGGACACACCGGGCGAACGAAAAGAAAGAAAAGACGTCCACCCCCCCCCCACCACCACGGCCAGCCCCCACCCCATCCCCCCAGCCCCCCTCGTTTTCGTCTCGTCGGGCGGCGCTTCACTCCGTCCGGTTCTTGGAGACGCGCGGCGGCGAGGGGATGCGGGGCAGGAGCGTCGCTCCGCGAATGAAAGGATCGCAACGTGCGGTGAGAAATGCCAATTTATTTGCGTCATTTCCCCGCCTGATTGCTTGCGGGCTCCTCGACGCGGCGATTGTTGGGCGGAAGGGGCCGCGGGGGAGCGGGGAGGGCGAAGGGGGGGGGTGAAGGAAGGAAGGATGGGAAGGAGAGGTGGAGGAGGAGGAAGAAGAAGAAGAAGAAAAAAAAGTACGCGGTTTCCATGGCGACGAGCGGAGTATTCCGCTCACGCAGGCGGCCCGGCGCGTGGGCGGCGGAGCGGCGGCCGCAGCGCGTGAGGGGGCACCAGAAGCCCCCCCCCCCAACCCACCCCCCCACCCATCCACCCATCCCCCTCCACATCCCCCCCTCCATCCCCCAACCTACCCCCCCAACCCACCCCCCTTCACCCCCAA
>CM025608.2:20492344-20509429 GCA_014621495.2 Entosphenus tridentatus | reverse complement strand
CAACCCACCCCCCTCCACCCTCCACTCCCCCCGCCCCCACCGAGCCTCAACAATTCGCCACCGCCTATTTTCTGTCCGATCGAGTTTCTGTCGCGTAAAATCCAAGCGGGCCGCTCTCCCGCACGAGGAGAGAGACGCGCTGTTCGCGTCGCTCGCTCCCCTTTTCTTTGCTTTTCGACATTCACGCGCGGTGGCGTTCGTCGCGTCGCCGCGGGGAGGGGAGTGGAGCGGGGAGGGTTCGATCTCCCCCGGCGCGGCAGCTGAAATACCACCAGGGGGCAAGATTCCGAATGCCCCGAGTCGTTGTGCGTCGATTGGTCGGGCGCTCGGTGTGTGGTGGGCGCATGGGTGTGGGTTGCTCCCACCTCGTCCAAGATGTCCGGGTCCTCCCCCCACACCCCACACCCCGAAATAAACTCTAGAGAAGGTTTCCAGAGCTCCCTCTGGTGGAGGCGCCTCTATCTGTCAGCAGTGACGCGAGCGAGCAGTTTGCAGCGCTGCGCCTTTGCCTTTATGGTCGTCTTTAATTTGAAAAAAAAAGCAACAACTTTAAAATGTAATTTGACAGGAGAGTGTCGCCTTATTCAGCGGGGCAAACTCACTCGACGTTCCAAAAATTATCATCATAATTAGCAGCGGCAACAGCCATCTTCAATCCGCTGCTGCATGAAGGCCATCTCTAGTTCGAGAAATGCAGACAATGAAATCTAAAATTTTATTGAAATTCGAGTGCCCGTTTCATTGTCAGCGCTCACAAAATACAGCACAGCGGCAAAGGGGAAACAAACAGAAAAATGCATCTGTCCAAATCATTATTCGCGATCGGCTGCTGAGCAAGGAAGTAATGATGTCGTAAATTCGGACGAGGCCGTAAAATAAAATATCGCGGCGCGAGTCTCTGGCAAAAACACGGCACGCAAAGCTGTTACAGGAAGAAAAAAATACGAAGCGCGCACCTAATTATCGCGAGATTCCATTTTTCCGCGCGTCGAAAAAAAACGGAACGAAACAAACACCCCGCACACCCCCCCCCAAAACCCTCCCGGCAGGAACGCATCCATAAGTCGGAGCCAATAACGACGTCAAAGTTACGACTGCGACGACGCAATGGACAGCGGCTGCGCACGCGACCGGCTGATCGGCGTTCACAACCGCGTGACGGCGGTGGCGGTGACGGCGGGGACAACACGGAGGGGTCGGGGAAGCGGCGAGCGGGCTGGGGGCGCGTTACCTCCAGCTTGTTCTCGATGTAGTCCCCCAGGCCGATGACGATGATTCTGCAGATACTCTGCAAAGGCAGAGACGGGAGGAGGGATGGAAGTTAGCGAGAGGGTCCGCAAGGCGAGGAGTGGACGAGAGTTGGGGAGGGGAGGGGGGGGGCGGGTTGTGGGCGCGCCCGCGGGGGGGCCCTTGGGGGGGGGGGGGTGTAAAGGCAGCGGTTAATGTCCGGGGCTAAGTTCTGTAAAATAATTGCCCGGATGTGCAGTCCAGTGGGGGTTTTGGAGGGGAGGGCTCCATACAATGTGCAATGAGAAATGAAGCCTTGTGTGGGTGCATTCAGATGCATTTTAGTCATTGCCATGATCGCGACAATCACCGAGTCTTCATCAGCCCGCACGTCCAGGCTGCTACGTACGGCGCGAAAGTTCAGCAACACGCGTGCAACATACGTCACCATCGTACACATCTATCATCACCTGTGTCATCATCGCGAGCTGACACGACCATCGACATTCAGAATCAAGCGGCAACGAATCTTCCAGCTCAATTGAGTAATGGGAAAGTGGTCATCTCCAGTGGCAGCCGTGAGCCAGTGGGTGGCAATTCCACATTGCCATGACAGGAGCCGGTCTTTCTAAATGATAACCGCTGTTTGCTACGTACAAATTGGTACTCATACAATAACCCCTGAGAAGTAATAGACTGAATTGGCATCGTGGAATTATTATTCAAGGTATTATGATGTATGGGTTCATCGATTAACATCGATTAGGGTCGCTTGTGTTAAAAACGACGTAATGCGATTCGTATATACATTGCATATAACATATTTATTTTGACATTTGCAGCCGTAAGTGGCTGCTACATCACCACGTGTGTTAAAAACAATAAAATCGAATTCGTAAAACCGATTCCCGATGCTGACATTTTTGAAAAGACACCGAATCGCTGTGGAAGGTGGTGGGGGTAGGGTGAATAGTTTAGTTATCCCCCTCGATTTCAATGTATTCGCATTCATTTATTCATTGTTATAATTATTGCACCACGGCAACAGCTTCAAAAACAAAGCCTTCATTAGCGGACGACCGATTTTAACGGCGACTGCACACGCGCACGGGGGCCGCGCGCGCACGCGCGTGCGCCCGCGCGCATGCGCACAATCGCACCTGCGCGTGCAGGATGCACCTTCGGTGCGAAGGTGTCTCGCTTCGCTTTAATCTCACGCTGTTGTCTGCCGCTTGGAGCGGGTGGGCTCGTCGTGCTTAAATTAGCAATGCGCTTCTGCTTGCGGATGGAACCGCCGTGATTTGCACATGTATGTCAGTGTAGTTACAACAACAACAACAACAGGATTATGCAGCGCTTTCCCACGTGCGTTTGTATCCTGAAATAATTTGCAGAAGATACAACTTTTTGGCGCCCGTTTTGTCTTCGGCAACGCAACTTTACGCTAACGTTTAATTAATGTTGTAGCAGTGTTTATTCGAGTGATCATGTCGCCATGTTACAGGGAGACAGAGAGAGACATAACGGCCCTTGGAAAGCGTTAATAAGCAAGGCAAAGTAGTTGCCTGCTCAAATGCGCATGGAACAGCACTCATCTCCTGAGCCTGTGGTGAAAATTCCACATTCCTATGGTCGGAGGCAAGTCTATCCATAAGACAGCTACTGCTGGCATCCCCACACATTGGTACTTATTGTATCAACCCCGGAGGGATGATGGGCTGAGTCGACCCCCAACTGAGATTGTGGGTCAATTACTCCACTATTGCACTACTAGGCTGGACGTATTTATTAAAAAAAAATTATGCTTTAATAATATTTTTCTTTTCCTATGCATTCATCAATCAACGCATTATAACTATCATAAACTCACGTAATTTTTACGTATGCATTTTTGAAAAAATCCCCTGCTATAATACGTCTAATCAGCACGATAGACTTAAATGAAAAAAAATCCGCTTGTCGTCGTGATTATCATTACGATGACCCACGTTTTATTTTCACCGCTCGATTATTAACGACACAGCGGCGGACGTTCGAAGGCTCTCCGTGAGCGGCGGCGGCCTTTGAGAGACGTGAGCCCCCACGATCGCAATCTCGCTTGCCACGGGGAGGGTTATTTTACTGGTAGGCGGGCAGCCCAACCATGAGAATCGGAGCGAGCGAAGGAGCAATGCTAAAACACTGCCAGCGCAGTTGCCAGGAGTCACGGCTTGTGACCTCCCCTGCCGTCTACCCCTACCCACGAGATCCCAGCCGTAACATTTCAAGCGGTGGAGGAGGAGGAAGGGGAGGAGGAGGAGCAGAAAAAATCATTTGTCATTCAAGCCGCGTCGCACTTGGAGGCACCGCGTGCATTTCCTTGCAAAGCCGAACACCCGGCTCGCTCACATTTTGTAGGGGACGGTGCGCGAAAAACCCCAGAGCGCTACAGAGGGTCGGGATCGACCGAGGGACGCTCGCGATCCCAGAGCAAAACACGAGATGCTCTATCGCCGATCCCGCGGAATGCTTTATCGGTTTCCCGGAGATCGACGGTGGCCGAGGTGTGGCGGCCGAACGGGGTGAAACGCGCCCAACGGCGATGAGATGGACTTGGGGGCTGCGGGAGGAGCGAGGTGCGTCGTCTCTTCGCGGATAAACGTGAGAGACGGTGACGGCTCGCGGCTTCGTCCCGCAGTGGATAGATCACGACTCAGGAGGACGATGACGAACGCTGTTGAATTTGCTGCGATGTGCGTTCCGAAGTCGGCATGGAAATTAAAATGCAGCACATTAATCGCACGTAGTGTCACGTGCATTATCTTTTTTCAAGGAGTGGGCTTTTGAGGCAGGGTTGGTGGATCCTGCTGAGATCGTCACGTGCGTGATGATCATCCCCTCCTGCTGGGCTACGAAGTCGCTGGCAGCTGGCAGAATGGGACATGAGGTGCCGACCTATTTGTATGGATTTTGTGAGTGGTATCTCTTCATACGCGAGGGTATTTTTCGCCGGGTCTCCTCCCACACCCAATGCACTCGATGATGCATCGGTTGAACATTTTAGTGCAGAACCCCTGTGGTAAAAACGCCTTGATGCTCGCTGAAACTTTTCTGGATAATAAAAAATAATTTGGCGCATTGGGATCTACGGAAGAAATGCGCCTTACAAAATGTAAATTATTATTATTATGATTATTGTTCTGCCATGCCTCGCCACGCTGGGCATTGTGGGTTGGTAAAGGTGTGCGCCCAGGATCGGCCGAACATAAAACTTGCTGGGTTCATCGCACAGTGCGCTAACCACTGTGCCGGGTGAATAACGTACGTTAGAATTATTTACTGTTAAAATGCGAGTCTTACTATTTTCTTTTACCACACGTCTACCTTTAAAAAGAGGCACTTTGTCGCAATGGAATCTCAACTTCTAACTATAAATTACCTGCACCTCAGATGAGCGCGTTTGGCTATGTGCGGTGCAAAAGAAGTTCAATATACATACATACATGAAGATCATTTATGATTCATAATAGACTTTTTTGGGAGTCAGATTGGGTGAGTAAACTGCGTTGTAAACCCTTCTCCACCCGACACGGCTAACTAATAAAGCTGCCACGTGATGAACAAACATGGCTAATGTATTACTGCATCAGCAGCACAACCGGTGTTACGTTGGAGAGCAAGCTCACAACATTTAGCAATGCAGTGCGACATTTCGCCTATACAACCAGCATCATCAGGCAGTTTCCAGAATTGTGAAGATGTCCTCCAGTCCTGGGCCTTTAATACGTGGTGTGATGTCATCAACGTGCAGCCACAAGGGAGCAGGAAGTGGCAGGCAGTGATACCCAGAGACGCCACGGTGGCGAGATGTTAGCTACCTCGCCTGGTATGAAGGAGGTTGTGAGTTTCACCCAGATCCTGACGCCTGCTGTACATTTGGAGTTCGCGTGTCTCTATCCCCGCGGTCGCGTGAATTTTTCTCACGGGTCTCTCAACATTTAGAATCAATGTGCGTTTAGAGTGTTTGGCTGCTATAAATGTTCACGTGATAAACCACTTAGTTGAGCTATTATTTGTGGTCAAGATGCTTCTATAAAAAAAGTATTTGTTTTAGTTAAATAGCTAGTCATGTATTCGCATAACTTTACTGTTTGACGTTTTCCTTCAACCCTTGTGTCTCTTGAGGTACACCGACCAAGCGATTCGTTTCGCACGTCCAACTTTCCCCCTCGTCCCACCCACTCCGGGGTGAGAGCCTCCCCGCGCCTTAACCATCCCCCGGTCCTGCGTTGCCTCAACCCATCTCGCTGTCCCACACAATCTGATCTCATCGCTCCATCTCCACGGGGGGTCGCCGTTCTCTAGGATGTGTTCCCCTCATTTTTGACTGCCGTGCCGTCACCGCCAGATTAGCGCACGGGTCGTCGTCCTCGCCAGCAATAGGTCATGACCCAAGCCCTCCGACTCTTTGTTACCAGTCCATATGACGTCTCCAACTTGTCAGGGTCCTCTGATTCGTGCCTCTCCTCGTCCCGTCTCACTGTCATTTACAGATTGCACCTCTCCACGCTTCCTTGCGCGCAATGTCGGCTCTGATTCCATGACCCTCAAGTCAGAGAGTCCGCGTTCATCAATTCACCATGGCAGGTGAAATGCGCACAGATTCATAAACGTTCTTCGCGTCGTTAAAAATGTGATGGCAATTACGCACAATTGACATCAGCGGATCTCTTTAGCGACGCGAACGATGACACGGATCGTCGCACGCGCAACCAGAGCTGCAGGCAGACGGACGGCAGCTGGGGAAGCGACGGCACGGCGGTTAGCACGCCGCCCTACGGACCCAGTAGCCAGAGTTGGATTCCCCTGCCACGGCTAACATTAAGGGGCGAGTGCCATCCGCATGGGTCTTCGCCAGCACTGCACTCCGCAGAGTGACGAAGTATGGTCAAACACCATCCTATGATCAATATGGCTCTGGGGAGGGCCGCAATCCCGCCACGGGATCGACAAAGGTCTGCGTTCATTATCCCGCGCTACGTTGCGAACAACACCGAGCCCGGGGAGATCTTTTGTAGCGAGCCCAGTCGTGGATGGCACCTCTCTTGCAACTCCGCAACGGGAGGTTTCCCAACCGCGCGTACGGTGCCGAGGAGTGCAGCACCCAAGCAAGCCCTTCATTTTAATTACCATTAAAGACGAACAAAAATCCCTCCCCCCGCCCCCCTTACACAAACCTTCAGCAGCTCCATCATTATCACCAGCCTCACGGGCAGGGCCAAGTCGTTTTTACACGTGCCGCTTTGAAACTCACACAGCCCTTATTAAAAAAAAGAAACATATATTTATAATGACTCCTTCGAAGGGATATTCAATAGCTCGTGGAAAAGGCTTGAAAGTGATCTACCGCCAAAAGGCCTCGCGATGCGTCCGAGGTCTAACGAGATCACTGCTGGCTGAGCAAAACTGCAGGGAAAGAACCCCCCCCCCAAAAAAAAAACAACTTGCCCCACTCCATCAAACGGCGCGGCTGCTCTGCGCGAGATAAAGTGCAACGTTGTCGCAAAAATAAAGAGACAGAGAGAGAGAGAGCGGTGGGGTTGGGGGACGGCGACCGTCGTCTGCGGCGGCAGACGCGCAACGACGCTATCTCGCCCGGAGCGAGATACCTGGCGCAGGGGATATCAGTCTGTGCCGCGCGGTACAACGCGACGGCGAATCGGGCTCCCCCCCCACCCATCAGACACCTGTTCCCATGTCCGTCTCCCGATGGTTATCGGCGGCGCGGAAGATAGAGGGGGAGCCGGAGGATCGCTCGTGCGGGGGGTCGTCGTTGTCGACGAGGGGACGGTGGTGGTGGGGTGAGGAGGGGGTGGAGGAAGGGACGGTGGCATTCGTCATTTTGCGCGTTTACCTCCACGAAGAAGACGGTGAGGATGAGAAAGCTGATCCAGTGCATCACTGCCGCGGTGTCGACGGCATTTCTGACTGCGGGGAGGGAAGAGGAGAGAGGAGTAAGGTGAGATGGGGGATGGAGGAGCAGGATGTCTTGGAAGAGAACAGATGCCGAACGACACGTGGTACAACCCGACTTTTTTTTTAAATGTCTTCTTTAGATCCACTTTTTTTGTTAAGTTTGTCGTTTTTCCCCCGCACCCCACGATTGTCGCGGTTGTGCTCGACGTACGGTGCGAAAGAAGTTCAACACACGCAAGGGTTTTGTGCGGTCAGACTTTTGGTCGTGAGCGGTGGAAAACGTTCTTTGGGAATTCTCCCGGGTGAGCAGAGTGAGATAATTCTAGATTTGAAGCTTTCGTGACTGCAAGGATTCATACTCTTAGTTCTTTCGGTAAAGTCACGTAGGTAAAAAATTAAATACAAAATAATACATTATTTTATTTTTATAAATTTTAAAGTCACGTAGGTAAAAAAAATCAAAATTATTACATTATTTTATTTTTATTAATTTTTATTTCATTTTTTACCTACGTGACTAGTATAGAGTGAGATAATTTGTTGAAGTCGTAGAAGGAGGAGGACGAGGAGGGCTTCTGCCCCACAGAAGTTGACATCACGAAGCAAAATTTGATGGTCACTTAAAAAATGTATCTCTTCCAAAACACGCGACATAGGCACTTGTTTATTCTACTCTGAGTACTTGTCATCAAAGTGTATTGTTCTTCCGTCTGTGATTGGAGCCAGATCTCTAATTAATTATTAATTCATGCACATAAACAAGTCCATTGTATCCCCATCATCCTGATCACAAACCGCTCGGACGATTCAGCCAGCCTTAGAAAATAATAAAGTTGTCGCGCTGTCTGGCTTCACCGTAAATCCACGTGGACAAGTAATTTCTTCGCATGTACATTGTATGTGTACGCGTAGAAACATTGCCATCGCAAAATGATGGATATGCTGACGACGTAATTTGTTGTTACCTTTTAAGATGTGGGGATTTTTCTTTTTGCGTGCCCATTGGTGACTGAGCTGATACTGGAGACTCGCAACACCTGAGAATCTTGTTTAAGCGTGGGCAGGTGACCCGATTTGAGCCCGATATGCAGACAGAATGTTATATATATACTGTACATACAATGCACTTATCGTAGCCTCAATGCCGCGGTCACATTCCTTTAATAGTTTAATAATGTGCATTAAATATCTTTCAGAGCGATGCGTGCATTATTCAGAACCACAAGCAGCAGTTCAAGTAAGGAGCGAATCTGTACAACGCATTATTATTGTTATATAGAGGCTAACATACAACAACAACAAAAAAGAATACACAGCAATACATGATTATGACCCAGACGTGTCTTTAAGCCAGAAAAAAATATCCATAAAAATGCAACAGAAGCGTTGTAATGAGGCTAACGAATGGAGACACAAATTAGCCTCTTCTTGCGCAGAATGCGCGAGAGTACATTACCACATTGAAGAAGGGCACACGCAGCTTTGATGGACGTGACGTGCACACGGGTGCTTACGTGGCAATGACCAAATCCATTACGAAGAATGTGCACCGAAAGTAAAAGAAAAAGCATTGAAATTTCGCTCGTCAAAAGAAAAATCCCGCCAGGTCAGCCAGCGGCGGAGTGAGCGACTCGCGATCGGAGTGTTGACCCGGCCCATCATGCTTGTGGTGTTGATAAAATGGGTACCGCTTTGTCAGGGAAGTCAACAGTGTTCTTGGTTCTTTCGGTGAAGTCACGTAGAAGGGAAGTAATAAAATAATAAAAATAAAACATAATTAAATAATATAATATTTTTAAAAAAAAAATGTATTATTGTATTACTTCCTTTCTACGTGACTTTACCGAAAGAACCAAGAAGATGAATCCCTGCAGTCACGAAAGCTTTAAATCGAAATTTAAGTCAACAATGATTGATCGATAATTATATTCGCCCCTGTCATCGGAATGAGGAATTTCCAGCACAGGCTCAGCCAGAGCTTTGAACGGGTGAATGGAGCACAAATGCCTAAATGCACATTTGAGGAGGAAATCCATGTGGCTTCTTGGCTCGTCAACATGTGGCCGAGTTGACAAAGTGACCTTTGCAGCTCCATTGCACAAACAGCATTCTGCATCTCCGCATGTCAATCTGAGAATCCGTTTAGTCAAACAACCTATTGGCTTTCCAGACCAACATTATCAATACTATCAAGAAGCATGTGTTTAAGCAAGCGAATTCTGAACCGGTTTCAACCTTCTGGGTCTCATCAGCAGAGTCAAGCTTGTTAAACAAATGACAATGGATTGCCACACGTTATTGGCAAGACCGCTCCATATAAATGGACCCCAATTGGCGCAAACAGCAAAGGTGAATTTCCTCTTGCTGCTGTTGTTGTACCAATAACGACTCTTTGCCACCACAACCAGAAGCTGTGAGAGAAGATCTTAAGTTTTTGGTCAATTATTCAACTTATTTAAGGTCGAGGGCTCATCATGGCCAATTCCGTTGATGTCACTCCACGCCTCTCCATAGCTGTCGTCCTTTTGCTAGATGTTACATTAAAACGATATCTATTTTTATTTTACAAGGTAAGGCCCACTGAGCAATATATATCTTTTTGGAATCTACCTAGCTGTCACAAATGTTAGCTCAACGAAGTGGCTCGCCACGTGGAAATGTATAGTAGGCATGAGATCTGTTTTGGCCCAGGCCATAAAATAACATAGTTCGTAGCTTAAGAAGTCAATCATTCATGTCCCTGGCAATGTGGCTCACGCACTGCGCTGTGAACCCGCCCGCCTGGGTTCAATTCTCGGCCAAGGCTGATTAACATCTTGAGCTGATTCCAGACCTGCTCAAACAATCCCCTTGACTGACACGGCATGGGGAAACCTCTCGTCCAGCAGTGGATTAACAAAGGGCTGTAAATAAAAAAAAGAATAATTATTATTATGTTTACACTGTCACTATCATTCTTTGGAGACAACCATCGATTTTATCAGCAATTTAACGAAGATGAAAAAAGGCGCTTGGATTTTTTTAAATCACAAAAGCAATGATTACGTGTCACCGAGTGATGGTGGCAAAGATTAGAAGATATATTTTTTACTGGTGTGGCTGAGCTGGAGAAGCATTCCTATTGAACTTCCGAACGAATGGATATGTTTTATGGCCCCTTCCCTATGAAGCCATGAGATGTGTTTTGGGCCAGGCCATTTTTATACCTGTCACTGGAAAAGTAATTTAGCGCTGTGCATTTTTGTACAAAAAAAAAAACGTCTATTTTTATTTTGTTGTCGTGGCTTGCGGGGGTTAGGGGAGGGGGGAGAAGGCGAAACAAAACAAAATCTGGGGAGCTGGATATAGACCACGGCCCCTGGTGAACATCAACAGCTTGGGGACGAGCTGCAGCTGATGCTACTGCTGATGCTGCTGTGGGTTCAGCTTCATCTGCAGTTGCCGTTACTTTGCTGCTGCTACTACTGCTGCTGCGACTGTTTCTGATGCTACTTCTGCCACTGCAGCTAATACTGCTGCCGCTGATACTGCAGCCGCTGATGCCGCTAACGTCCCTGCTATTGCTGCTACTGTTGGCTACTGTTGCTGCTGTCTGTTGCTGCTCCTGCTGCTGCTGCTGCTTCTTCTGATGCCACTTGTGCAGCTACTCCTGCTGCTGCTGCTACTGCATTACGCGTTGGGCCACCAATATTCCGTCGTATGCGCGCTGTCAGTCTGCAGCCTTTAACGGAGGTGGTTTGCGTGCCGCTGCTTAGTATGTCAGTCAGGAGGGTTCTCTCCACACTGCCGGTTCGTTCACAATGGTCTCCGTTCCTCGCCTGCGACTAATCAAACACTCGCACTCCCCCCCCCCCCTTCGCTTTCTGTCGAGGCGCAGAAGGAAAAAGATGAAAAGCCAAGATGAAAGTCAAGAGACCGGTCTGCGCCACGTACAATGTATATAATAACAACAACAAAACATTGCATCATAAAAATACACAGCCACACACACACACACCACGCACGTAGGCACACACACACACACATCGGAGAGCAAGAGATCAAACTGAATGTAATCTCGAAATGGAAAACCATTTGACGACGCACATCGCAAAGGCAAAAGCTCACTCTGCATTTTATGTCGGAGACGGATTCAAACGGGCAGGAATATCGAATTGAACGGTCCTCGTACACTGTGTGCCTCCGGGGGGGAGAAGGGAGCAGGGTAGTGTGAGATTAATCTGGTCAGCTACTACTATCTCTTGGGCGTTTCGAAGAAAAGACGCCATTGCAGTGATGAGAGGGATGCAGATATCAGGGGTGCAGCTATTGTCGGAGAGAGATTCGTCTATCAATGCTGATGATTCGGGATCCGGGGTCTAGGGGTTCCTCAAGGAATCGCGTGCCAGGAACCATCTCCTCCTTACCCCCCGACCCACCCCGGTCCGCTCGTATCGATCTCTGCAGAGCGGCACAGTGGAAGAGCGCCTGTCCATGACTCTGGATCGTAATTCTGCACGGTCACTCTGGATCTCCCCTCTAGCCCGTTACTCTGGATCCTAACTCCACACGGTCACTCTGGATCGTCGCTCTCGCCCGTTACTCTGGATCCTAACTCTACATGGTCACTCCGAATCTCTGCTCTAGCCCGTTACTCTGGATCGTAATTTTGCACGGTCACTCTGGATCTCCCCTCTAGCCCGTTACTCTGGATTCTAACTCCACACGGTCACTCTGGATCGTCGCTCTCGCCCGTTACGACGGATCGTAACTCTGCAAACATTGCCAAGTACGGACCGGGATTGGTGGGGGGGGGGGTTGGCTAAGTGAGCGGTTGGCCGCCTCCACCGTGGCACGTGCGCTGAAGGTTGCGGAAGTGGTGGCGGCAGTCGCGGTAGTGGCAGTAGGAGAGGGGGTGGGGGGGAGTTACTCACACTGCAGGATTCGAACGTCGATCAGGAGCTCGAAGGTGAGCAGCAGAATTACCAGAACCACCGCTGCCACGAGGAAGCAGTTGAGGCGGTAGCTGAGGAGCATCATGTGCCAGAGCTGGGCTCCTCGTCGGCCACAGCAGGGCCGGGGCCACGTGGGGCTTCGAGTGGAAGGGGTCGGGGTCACGGGGGTCACGGGGGTCACGGTTGGACGGTTGGTGGTGGTGGTCATGTAAGGGGTTGAGGGGTGGAGGTTGGTGGGGGTGGGGTGGTCATGTAGCGGGGGTCGTGGCAAAGGTCATGGGTCATGCGATCGATCGGGTGGCCACGGATGCCGCGGGAGACCAAGAGGAGATGGGAGACCCCCCCCCCCCCACGGTTGGAGGAAATGCGAAGTTGTTTTTAAAAAAATGAATGAAGACCATCGAAGGATGGAATGCGTCGAGTGATCGGTGTCACGAGCAGAATGGGGGGCACAAGGTAGTACAATGAGAATATCAGAACAATAACAATGGGATGTACAAGGTATAACAATGGGAATATTGGAAGAATAACAATAGGGTGAACAAGGTAGTACAATGGGAACATCAGAATAATAACAATCATTAAAATTATGATGATTTTTAATGAGTATTATTCGTCACGAAGAAACATTGTATCATATGGTGGGAGGGTGAAATACACATATATCAGAAGCTCTCCGAAAAGAGTCCGGATATTTATGACAATTGACACCACGGGCGAGCATGCGCGATTGTTTCAAAACACAAGAGGATGCGATGTTTTCATTCACGGGCATCGAGCAAACCATTTCAGAGCAAATGCGAAAACACCATGAATGTTTTATGGAAGGGTTAATACAGAGAGAGAGAGAGAGGAATAGAGAGAAAAGGAAGAAAAAAATTAAAGAAAAACACAGAGGGGAAAGAAACAGGGAGTCAAATCAATGCTGACATCAAAGTGGTCAACGCGAGTGCAATTCTTCAGCAGCTGCACAAAGTCACCAGGAAGTTACAAAACCAGAAATAAGAAACATCTCCCTCCACCCGCGCCCCTCACCATGCCCCCCCCCCCCTACAGCAGCAGCGTGTGGGGGACAGGCCCCGGGTCCAGCGGTTGATTCAGTGGTCAATGTGAGTGCGCGGAGAGGAAGCATGAATCTCCGCGATCCTGCAGATAAAATCCCAGGAAACCACCACCGCCGAACTCCGCCACCCCCCCCTCCTCTTCCTCCCCTAGGCATCACTAAGAAATACCCGGCACAGCAACTCACGGCCACGTGGCGGTGGCGGCGGCGGTGATGGGGCAAGTGTACGAGCAGACCTTGGAGGTGATGGATGGACAGGTGTGGCGTCATCGATGGCATTGACTGCGGTGACCTGTTTGACCTTGGTCGTGACACAAAGCACAAAGACTGACTGATTCCTCCTCCCGACAAACCTGCATCAGCCCTCACCGCTGTCAAGAGAGCAACATTCAATGTCACGGCCAAGGTCGCGAGGTTATACGAACAACGCTGCGACCGCCGCCGCAGCCAACTCCTCGCCGTTACTTGCTTCCTTCGGCTAGATTCGGAAACCGCGGCCCATTTTGACGCTTGACCCGTAGGCTCTTCGCTTAAAGAGCATCGCACCTTTGCGCCGAGGTCTTCCCCTAGGCTCCCTGATCCATGTGTGTCCTCCGCGATGCCTGCCTATAACGTCTTTGTCGTGCTGATAATAACAGCGGCTCATCTCGCTGGGAGTCGATAAAATGAGCACCGCTTGGTGGCGAGTCAAAAGCGGTTGCCGCACGGAACAGGACAATACGGTGCTCGTCGCAGAAATGTGTAATTTCCACCACTGGCTCAGGCCAGTAGTGACGACGAGAGCCACTCCGTGGTTAATTCATTTGCTTTGATTGCCAGAACTCGTCGAGAGTACGACGACACTCTTCAAGGTGTTACCTTGTGACCCCCCCCCCCCCCGATCGGGCGGCTGGGGATTGTGAAAATGTGGCGAATCTCATTGAATCGCAATGCAAGAGGGAGAAATTTATTAAGGAACAATGAATAGATTCATTTCCGTGTAATGCTCGTCCACAGGAAGCTCGTGCGTTCAGGCGCTACATAAATCCGAGTTGTAATTGTATTTTAATGCATTTTACTCTTACATTAAAATAGAAGAGGACAAAAAAAAGAAGCCCCAACAGCATTTAAGCCACAGTCAGCAATTATAACTCTGCCAAATGATGCCACCAGGGAATGTTGGAGGCTGGCCATGAGCACAAAAGGCCAATTTACAGCATATGCAGAAAAAAAAGATTTATTGCCAACGAGGAATCAAAGTATCACAAAGCCAAATACGTGGTCATGATCCCGTCTATAAAATAAAAATATATGTTATCCTTGTGCTTTTTTCTGTTTTTTGTATGTTTGTTTGTGTGTGGAAGGTGTAAGTGGGGAGCGGTAGTGTAGCATTTAGCATGCTGCGCTACAAATCCGGCGGACCGGGTTCACAGCCAACACCAGTGACGATTATTTGAACCGGTCCTGGGCCTCCCCTAGGTCGACTCAGCTTCAAATGAGTACCTGGTGTGATGTGTTAACATAGCCACGTGGGAGACAAAGGCGGCCGGGCGTGGCGTTGGCCAACCACAATGCCGTGCCGGCATTCATAGATGCTCGCCAACAGCACTTGCCCCAACTGTCTGTTCAGGTTATACGGGGGATCTTTGTATTTGGTGCAAACGTTAAGGGTGTGTTACTCACCCACGCGTGGGCCCCTCCCGCCGACCAACCATTGGAGTGGCTCTGATCCTGCCTGCCGTGGGTCAAAGCGTCCACCCTTTGCTCTGCCCCCAACACACCCGCCGACGCGTTGGTCAATCTAATCGGGTGCTCGATTAATTTTGCCAACAATCCGTGTTGTTACGATTTCCCAGACCGGGGGGCGGGGGGGAGAAATGATTGCATTCATCGCGGCGGTAATGGACACTTCCCTTCACTCGCTTACGCCTTATTTAAACCGCTCGGTTCGTGTTTATTTTAATCCCCCTCGTGTTTGCCGTGAGTAAAAAAAAATTAAGCCCCCTTACAAGAATAGAAATTGTGTGATGGGCCCTGTGAATGCAAAGTGATTTATGGTTTAGTTATGTTGCAATCTTGACAGCAAAGCTTATTAGGCAATCGCCCTGAAAATATGCCACGTATAAAAATGTTTATCGTATCAGAGGGAAAATGGTTTGCAGCGGTGCTCGGACGGCGGAAGATTTAATCAGAATGACGTAAATACAAATACGCCGAAAGAGCACGCGTGGGTCTGGCTTGCGGGCCGTTAGGCGTGAAAACACGATCAATCTTCACTTGGCGCGGGCACATCGCTGATCCATCAGTGGCGTTGGTCGTGGCCGGGTGGCCGGAGGGGCGAGGAGGGGGAGGGAGCGGAGGGGGGGGGGGAAGGTGCCTCTGCCAAAGGTGCGCGACAAAAAAATTGGCTGGGGGGGGGGTGGACAGTTGCGGCTGAAGTTTAACGGCGAAGCGAGCGACATGGCGGTCGCGTCGTCGCCGTCTCTCGGCCAAACGCACCACGTCCCCGCCGCCGCACGTCGCCGGCATCGTCACCGGCACTGGCCGGCGGAGGGATGACACTTAATTACGAGAGAGCAGCGGCGGCGGCGGTGGCGGCGGTGGCGACGGTGTGCTCGAGCCCTCCCTAAAGCAGATCAGGCCGCTCTCTATCCCTGCAGCTATGAAATAGAGGGCGGTGAACTTTGAACCCTGAGGGAAATGATCGCGCGGCCGAGAGGGCTCGGCGGGCTCCTCCCGGCTGTAATTCTCCCCTTTTTTAAGGCGTGTTTGCGTTTGTTAAGAAAGGCGCTCGTCGATCGGGAGTGAGCAGCGGGCGGGCGGGCGAGCGGGGGGGGGGTTAATCGGAGCGTTCGTCGACAGCCGTGGCGGGAAACGAGGATGCGGAGAATTAAACCGAACCTGAGGGCAGCGCCGAGCAAGCGGAGCAGAGCGCGACACTGCAAATCATCCAATCTTGCAAATATCTACTGCACCCCCCCCGTGCCCCTCCCCTAACCACCCACCCACCTCGCCGCGCACACCGACAGTGGCGACGCTGTCGTTCCAGCGGCCTCCGACAAATCACTTCACTGCCGAACGGCCACGGATGGGATCTATGCCAATTTTTCAGAACATAAAAAAGGACATTGTTTGCCAAAAAGGTCAGGAATAAAAAAAAGGAAAATTGAGTACGGACGACTATTCATCCGAGACCTCTCTGGCGCGTGCCGCCAATAAACGGGATGCTGAGGCGATACAAAAATAAATAATAAACCACGACACGGTACTACATGCTAATGTTGCTGTTGTTTATGAAACAAAAATGCAAATAAGAAAAGTATTGAGCACACGACATCGGTGATCAGCACTTCACTGACTGCCGCACGATGACAACAAGAAGATGACTGCCCGAAGATTGTCATTGATGTTGGTGACAGTTAGAAGATTGTCATTGATGTTGATGACAGTTAGAAGATTGTCATTGATGTCGATGACAGAAGATTGTCATTGATGTTTATGATAGTTATAAGATTGTCAGTGATGTTGATGACAGTTAGAAGATTGTCAGTGATGTTGATGACAACTTGAAGATTGTCAGTGATGTTGATGACAGTTACAAGATTGTCATTGATGTTGATGACAGCTAGAAGATTGTCATTGATGTTGATGACAGTTAGAAGATTGTCAATGATGTTAATGACAGTTAGAAGATTGTCATTGATGTTGATGACAACTTGAAGATTGTCAGTGATGTTGATGACAGTTACAAAATTGTAATTGATGTTGATGACAGCTAGAAGATTGTCATTGATGTTTATGACAGTTAGAAGATTGTCATTGATGTTGATGACAGTTAGAAGATTGTCATTGATGTTGATGACAGTTATAAGATTGTCAATGATGTTGATGACAGTTAGAAGATTGTCATTGATGTTGATGACAGTT
>CM025608.2:20471268-20483241 GCA_014621495.2 Entosphenus tridentatus | reverse complement strand
CTGATGAACACTCGGACTCACGGGCTCCTGACGAACACTCGGACTCACGGGCTCCTGACGAACACTCGGACTCACGGGCTCCTGACGAACACTCAGACTCACGGGCTACTGACGAACATTCAGACTCGCGGGCTACTGACGAACACTCGGACTCACGGGC
The DNA here is from genome assembly GCA_014621495.2 of Entosphenus tridentatus. Classification (NCBI taxonomy): domain Eukaryota; kingdom Metazoa; phylum Chordata; class Hyperoartia; order Petromyzontiformes; family Petromyzontidae; genus Entosphenus; species Entosphenus tridentatus. The sequence continues at coordinate 20,483,081 of CM025608.2, read as the reverse complement.
TACTGACGAACACGGCCCGTCATTGCGCGGCGAGGAGGCGCACCACACCCCCACCCCTGCCCTGCCGGAGGCCACCACGTGCTCTCGTCAAAAAATGGTGAACCAGACACGCTGGTGGGTGGTTGTTTGGTGGTTGTCGATTGCAGGTTGTGTGGTTGCGTGCTTGGTTTGCGGGTGGTTGGTGGGTGGGCATGTGGGTCGGTGGGTTTGGTTAGTAAGCATTGTGTGGATGAATGGTGAGTGGGTGCGTGCATTGGTGGGTCAGTGGTTGTGTGCTTTGTTGGTGGGTGTGTGAGTTGCTGGTTGCCTAGCTGTATGGTTGACTGATTGATTTGTTGATGCAGTGGAAGATTGATCAGTTGGTGGGTGGTTAGGTGGTTGTTGGGCAGGTGGTTAGTTGGTAGCTTGGTGATTAATCAAAGTCATGTTTGAGTGGCTAGCTGGTTGATTTATTGGTGGACGTGGGGGCTGTGGCAGGAGTGCGGGAGGGCACCTGTCATCAAACACCTCCCCATCCTCGCTAGGGGGGCGGCCTGGACTCGCGGGAGCCAGGTCCAGCAGAGGAATCTCCGTGGCGACGCGAGCATCGTTGCCCTTCCTCTCGCCGTCGTCCTCCACCAGCCGGGAGATGGTGTCCAGCTCCATGACTGCGTTGGTCAGCCCGCTGGGCAACCTGGGGTCAAAGGGCAACAGAGAGAGGCAGGATTATCCGGACGAGGGGATGGTCAAGGGTAAAGACGGGCACTGCCGCGCGCGCTTTCGGATGCGCTTCTGTGGCCGTCTGGAAGCTTCTTCCTTCCGATAAAGGAAGCCACTGGAACAATGGCGCTTTTAAATCATCGTCTAGATTGAAAACGCATTTTTTTTGCACTGCTTTTGGTGCGTTAGTTTGTTGTTCTTCTCACGCACCTCCGATTAGCACGGCTCGCTATGTACGGTGGAAAATAAATTCAGCGCACACACACGTGTGCAAGGGGTGACGCGGCCAAGTTGGCGTGGGCCCCGGTGCAAGGAATTCAATTGGGGAGACCAGTCCAATTCCTGCCCCACCCCCCAATCTCACCCCCCCCCACCCTTCATAGCCTGCGACAGGGCCCCAGGTGCAGTTGCACCGCCTGTACACTCGCTGCATCAGCCGTGCACACTGAACGACGGGAACGGGATGGTGGCGTGGGAACCGCGGAGACGTCGTTGGCACCCCCGATGGCCCCACGTGCTCTCGTTACGTTTTTGCAGCAATTTCCACGAAGATGCGCGTCGCTTTCGCCGCTGATTCAATTAGGCGCGTTATTTTTTTTGCATTTAATACCTGAATTTTTCTCGCCGCAGTCAAACATTGATTTAATTTACCCTCCCGTTAACTGAACGTATTAATCAATGCGAACGAGACAGTGCGTAATTAGTACTGTATGATGATAATAATAATTAGTAATAATAATAACCGCAACGGAGAACGAGCATGGTGCGTGAAATTAATTTCGTGTACTCAAAAACCCGACAGCATCCCAAAAAATTAACAGAATGGATATTTCTTTCCCCCCACCACACACCCACCCACAGACACCCCCTCTACCCCCCCCCCAACCCACTAATAACACGTACATAAATTAACACACGACCATCAACGGAGGGGGGAAGATTGCGCCCCGTTACTTAATGGCGGAACGCCGCACTCCCTAAGCCTTTCATTGAACAGCCCAGTGAACAAAGCTATCCGGGAGAAGTCACACGTGGCGAGTTAAATGGATCTCTTGGTGACCCCCCGGCCCATGCCTCAGCAGCTGTCGTGTGCGCCCGCCACCGCCGCCACCGCCGCCGCCGCCGCCGCGTATAGATATCTCATCCTCAACATTTCCAGCTTAACACCCACGGCGCTTTGTCCACTACCGAAACGCTGATCCACCAGCGCCGCACACCACTTCCCCGGCTCGCTCCGCTCCTCACCTCCGGTTTTTAGGCAAGGGGGGGGGGGGGGGGGGGAGCAAAAAACCCCCCCCCCCGGGGAATGGGGGAATGGGGGGCCGGGGGGTGACGACCAAGACAAAGGCTTCCGGGGGGGGAGAAAAAACAACAGGCCCCCCCCCCCCCTCCTCAACGTCACCCCCCCCCCCCAGCAAAGCCAAATCCAAACGCCGCCCGTTTGTCTTTGTTCCCCGGGCTTCGTGACACGTGCGCGTGGGAGGCCCAAACGGGGGCGGCCCGAGAGCCACCGCGCCTCGTCTGCGTGATACACTTTGTCACCGAGTTAGGGCGCGTGTTCACGTGCGTCGTACACTACGTCACGGAGTTGTGGTGCGTTTGATGTACATTATACACTGCATAACGAAATTAGCGGCTTTAATATACATGATGCACCACGTTACGGTATGCTCGTGCATTTTAAATGCATCATCAACTGCTAAATGATTTTCCGCCGCATTTCGCATGCTTCTCATACATATTTACAAAACTGCGTTTTCAACGGACTGTACATTAATCGCAGTGGCGCTCATCGACACAACCGATTTTCCGGCGTCACACCTCAACTTGTTGAGATTTTGTCTACCACCTTTTTGCGCATGCACTCACGTACCCACCCACGCACCCAACCACCCACCCACGTCCCCAACGCCCCCACCCACGCACCCACCCACCCACCCACGCACCGAACCGCTCACCCACGAATCCACGCACCCACCCACGCCCCCACCCATCCACATACCCACGCACCGAACCGCCCACCCACATACCCACGCACCCACCCACGCACCCACCCACGTACCCACGCACCCACCCCCGCTTCCCACCCACGCACCCACTCACGCGTGCCAGCGCGCCGTTTTAATTTGAACCGGCGCATTTTATCGTGCCATTTCACCCTCGCCGGCATGCACACCGGGCACCTACCGCCCAACATCAACCGCTGTAGCCACGAGCAAACCGGACAACAACGATAGCAACGACAAACACAACGACGACAACAACCACAACAGCAACAACAACGACATCAACAACAACGACAGCAGCAACAACAACAACAACAACAACAATAACAACGATAATAACAACCACAACAACAATAACAACAACCACAACGACAACAACGACGACAACAACAACAACAACAACAGCAACAACAACGACGACGACGACAACAACAACAAAAACGATAATAACAACCACAACAACAATAACAACAACCACAACAACCACAACAACAACGACAACAACCAAAACAACCGAACATTTGAAATTCCTCACCGCTCAGCCCCCTCCCGCAAGTCGCCCCACCAACAGTTTCGCGCGGCTGCCCGTCACCGTTTGGTGTGTGTGCCGATCACCCTGCACCGCCGCTCCACTGCAAGGCCCCATTACCGGGGGCCACATGGCCTCGCAATTGACCCCTGGACGCGCGCGCTGCACCTCCAATTTTTTCCGAGCTCGACTGCCGGCCCATTACGTGATTAAGGGTGCACTGGGCCCCTCTCCCCGAGGATTAAAAAAAAAACGCTTGGGGGTTTGTGCGCGGGGACATTGATTAAATCCCCGTGCAGTGTGCATAGATACACTTGCACACATACGTAACATATACATGATATATATATATATTTGTACGCAAACTCAACACATTCGTCGTAAAAGAAAGAAATATATCTATATAGTCGGTGACAGAATCAGAAACTGTATTCATCCTGGAGAAATCCGATGAGCCACGATGCTCTTTTTCAAAGAGTAAAGGGCACGGGGTTGGAAAGTTACAACGACGACGTTTCGGGCAATGTCCATGTTTCTCTTCGCGGCCAGTGAGCGATGTGCGATGAAGAAGCGCCATTGTCGGGACAAGCCACCGATTATATATATATTATTTTTTTCCATTTTAAGGCCAGGCGGTGTTATCTGACGAGTTGCGTTCACGTTGTTGTGTTGCTGCACGCCACCGTAGCAGCAGCAGCAGCAGCAGCAGAAAATGATTTGTCCCCGTGTAGCCCGCTGGCCTACGGAACGTTCTTCCACAAGATATCAGGGATCTATCCGAGCCTGTGGACACTAATAAAAAGAAATGCGTTTTGAACCCAATTTATACGCTTCCGCTAATTAAACGTTTAGTTAATTCAGGGAATGGCTTATAATGTAATTATGTGTTATGCTGAGTGTCTGATGCTACTACTTCCGTGTCCCGTACAGCGCTTTGAGATCCTTGATGAAAAGCGCTAAAATCAATGGAATTATTATTCACAATACAGTTTTTTTTCGGTTAGATCGCGTAAATATATGAATGTGTCGTTAAACCCGGCACCACCCGCTGCAGCCAATTAGTGACCTGACGTATACGTGGCAAACCTTACTAATTGGCTGTGTCGGGTGGTGGCGGGTTTAACGACACATGGTAATGGTCGCGAAAGCCTACGTGTTAAACGGAATTCTTTTTTTCCGAGTCAACGAGGAGTTGCAGACAAGGAATGGAACGCATCGGAGAGGAAGGTGGAGCACAGCGGTGGACGGCAGAACGCAGTGCAGCAAAGATGATGCATTGTTGTACTCTACTACTACGCTCCCGCGTCGTCTCCGCTCCCTGCCTTCACCAGCTCGCACCGACCGCCGCGGTGAAGTGTGGTCAAATCACAACCCGCGACCCCACACGGCATGTGGGAAACGCTCATCCAGCAGCGGATTGACAAAGCGCCGTGCATGCACACATTACCGTAATCATTCACTATGCACGTACAAATCACGCCGACAGTAACATACACGTGCAAACTTGAAGCGTGTCAGCGACGACGACGACGATGATGATGATTTGATGAACATGACTTTGCGCGCCGTTCCTCATTCAGCATCAGCACGTGGCAGCGCGTTGTGCACTGCCCCTTTCGCTCCGATTGTTTACCGCAAACCGGCGCCATTTGTGCGGTCAGATATTTGCAAAAATTACCCCTCTGAAGCGCCGCCGCTTTACGACTGTAAATCACCACAATTTGACTCCATTACCGTGCTCAGTGCACGACGAAGAAAATGCGGCTTCCTGCATTAAACTAATTGCATTATGGCCACTCTGGCTGTGAAAAGACCCATAACATCCCACCAAGGACCGATACAAGAGGACGTCCGGAATATATTACGTTTTACAACCAATCTGTGTCGTCACAGCAAGTAACCCTTATGAGAAAAACACACACACATTATAAATGAGCTATGCGCGGTATTTATAAATTAAGAGGCGAGTGTGAGCTTTTGTGGAGGGGGGGGGCGGGAGATTGGAGAAAGGAGCCCACGTCAAGATTGTGGTAATTTCTAAACGTTCGTGCAGAAAGGCCGTTGATATTTCGATATTTAAAGAGGCGGTGACGATAAGCGGCAATCTTGGTGGCCGGGAGCCCTCGGCAGCCCTGACCTCGGGGTGGGGTGATGTGAAAGGCCGGGGCCAGAGAGATAGACTGTCCGGTTGAAAATAATCTGGCCAGACTGTGGGATTGTATCAAGCAAAGGAGAAATAGTGTTTCTCGTGGCCGAAATTGAATCAGGTGGAATTGGAGCGCGGACGCGCGCGTGCGTGCAGGCGCGCGCGTGCCTGCCCGCACGCGCGCGCCTCTCTATGGCGGCGGTGGTGCCCGATCAGCTCGGCTGAAAAGGCACGCCGCAGATGGCTCGCTCCGGATTTGTTACCCGAACGGGGGGTGGGGGGGGGGCTGAGCGGTGGCGTTAAACAGCGGGGGGAGAAGAGACCGAGGGGCTGGCACACGAGCACTGCTCCCGCGGCACTCAGCATGGTAAGGACAGAAAAAAAACTGAAATTCCAAAAGCGTGTAAATATATTTCAAAAAAGATTGCAACGCGTTGCAGCACTCTCGACCGGATAGCGTCGTAACGGGAGCGACTGACGCAGCGCCTTGCCGATGGCACGGGGAGGGGGCACGCACCTGCCATCTACGGCTACATCACGCGGCCACGCCGAGTTTTGCCGTAAATGTTGCGGTCCAGGTGCCCCCCCCCCCACTCCTCCCTGCCCGTTTGTAGCAAATGCATTGGGCTTATATTTCACAGCGTCGACTGCTCCAGAAATGGCCACTGCAATTGACCGAGTGATTAAACATTTCCTCCCCGAGCCGCCACTAACACCCCCTCCCCCCCCTCTCCAAGCTTCAAACCCATAAAATTAACTCATTCGCTGCAGGCGCTTTGTCCGCACGAGCCGAAAATGCCTCGGTCCAAATCACAGGGCCCACAAAGGGGCGTCCGGACACGCTGCCAATGCCCGATTCGCGATTCTCGGACTCACAATGGGCTGGTCATTCCGGCGAGCGGAGAGATGAGGTGCCAAGTGCCCTCCACCCTGAATCTTAGCTCAGTTTGAGCTGGTCCCGGGGGCTACGCGGAATCGGCGGTGATGGACACGGCGACGGCGCTCGTGGGCGCGCACATCCACGTGAGCCGAGCTCGCCCCCTCGCTCGCTCACTCGCTTGCCTGCGCACACGGACGGAAGGAAGGACGGGAGGGTGGACACACACACGCACGCACCGCACCGCACAGCGACGTCACTGTCAAGGTGGTGTCTGTAGTTCGGCGAGGTGGCACCTGGGTGAGAGTCAGTGTGCCTGGACACAACTCACGCATATCGAGGAGACGACATTCAAAGCCACGCAACGGACAGAATGAATAATCCGTCGCTGAATAATGCATCGCAGAGCGTTAGTTGTGTTTAGTTTAATGTCCTTCCCTCGCACCTCCGATTATCACGGTGGGCTACGTACGGTGCGAAAGAAGTTCAACGTAAATACAGAGCTTTTCTCTGTGGTGTGATCATGTCAGAAGAATGCTGCCAAACAGAAATCCAGGAAAACGTGATGCCAATGTTGGTGGAAGGTCACAGAGGTAGGTGACATCTGAGAATGAAAACTCATTTCTTTCCAACAGCTTTTTGCATTTAGTTTGTTGTCCTCCCCCCGCACCTCCGATTAGCGTACGGTGCAAAAGAAGTTCAACGTACGTACATGGATACGAGAAAAAGAGAGACTGCTGGAATGGTGGGCTCTAAAGTAGAGGAATTACACGGGGACATCAGCAACAGATGGGGTATGATCGCTAACAGTGAAGGACTGGAGCAGCTGTCAGAAGTTTGTGGACCCAGTTCATATGACCTCCATCACCCATTTTATACATTTATTTTACGTAATTTAACTTCGGAATTTTTATTCACAGAACCCAACTCAATTTTGAACACTCAGTGTATAATTTTTTTTACAAAATAGCCCTCATTAAGACATTTTGCTTTTAAAACCATTACACGGCAGTGTTTAACCTTCCTTTAGAGCGTTCCTAGGTGGCACAATTAAAAAATAAAAGACAGAGCAGCCACATGGCACTCGTTTAAATGGAAATTCACATGGAACACAGGCATCAGACACACGCTGCTTTGACATCCGTTTTTATCCCAGGAGAACAGAATATCTAATAATAATAATACCCTTTAAGGTGTCCACGGAAAGCTTCACTGAGTCACAAGACTGTGTTTTTTTTTCAAGAAGGGTCTTGCATTTGCACGTCTGGTTAGTTATATTCATGAGCGATTGAGCACGTGGCAGGACAGCTGGGGACCGGATAAATCCACGCACACAAGAAAGAGCGCAGTACTCGGAGCTGCACACGGATACATTTAATACACAGATTCAATCCAATGAATTGTCCGTCGAAAAAAATATTTGTAGTTCATCGGATTCCTCCAGTATAAATTATCTGGTTCTGAATCATCAGTATATCAACCCTACGTGCCATGCTGCCATCTACTGGTCACCTCGGAGCCCCAACGCACGATTGCGGCCGTGCAGCACAAACTATAGACCACGTAGTAAACCCATAGAGACAGCACGGAGACTCAGAGACACATAGAGAGACCCATAGAGATGCATTAAAGACAAGGCACAGTGCGATCGTGGCCATACAATCAAAACTACGGACCATAACAGCAAACCACTGCAGTCTCCGCTCCTTCAACGGGTGAGGAGGTCCAGCAAAACGACACGAACTCTCTCGCGAAGCCCTCTCGTTGTGGCTAGCAGACCTCGACATTGGCACTTAGCTCCTGAGCCACACTGCCGTGTAACGCAAGAACAGCTCCAAACTTGTACAACTATCCAAAGGGCTCACCAGGCTCAACAGAAATCCTGCTCAGCTTCCGAGAGGCGATATCCGGCGCACTCGAGGTTAGACGATTCGCTCCGAGCCTCGGAAAGTGGTCGCGGGTGGGGGGAGCGACTCTCTCGCCGCGCATCGGGCAGCGTCTGCAGATGCGTTTGGCAACGTGGAGCGCACTGGACGTGACGCCAGGTTCGTCGTCTGGCCACTAAGCTGCGTCCGCCGTTTCGTCTGGCTCCGACGGCTTTGCCGAATGCCGCCGTCATAAATAGCCGCATCGGGCACCTTCCGACGAATATCGCCTCCAATGCCCGGGTAGGCAGAGTAAATTTAACTTTTCAAACGCCGCTCGCTTTAGTCCAGGACAACGCGAGATTGACGTGAGCGGCTGACTTCACGCCACAACATCGGAAATCAAAGCACGGGGTTTGAGCCTCCCCTCCACCCCTCCCCTCCATCCCTCCACCCCTCCCCTCCACCCCTCCACCCCTCCACGCCTCCCCTCCACCCCTCCCCTCCATCCCTCCACCCCTCCCCTCCTCCCCTCCACCCCTCCACGCCTCCCCTCCATCCCTCCACCCCTCCCCTCCATCCCTCCACCCCTCCCCTCCATCCCTCCACCCCTCCCCTCCATCCCTCCCCTCTACCACTCCCCTCCACTCCTCCTGCTCACTTGCCACCCTTGACTTGGCCGCCAAGTTTTTTGAGATCCATGCCTCTGTGGCCGGATCGACATGGATGTGGCCGATATTGCCAGATCTTAAGAAGAAACGCAGGATTGAGCCTGGGCGAGTGCTTTATGGCACTTGGATTGGAGGCTGCTTAAGAATGCCAGGTTGTGTAAGCTTGGGATTTGACGTGGCCAGATAATGCCTGTGTAGCTATGGATTATTGGATCCGTCTGTGCAGAGCATTGAGTGTTGGCCCCGAGCGCGTGACGTGGCCAGGAAATCCCTGTCTAGCTATGGATTATTGGATCCATCTGTGCAGAGCACTGAGCGTTGTCCCCGAGTGCGCGAGTATTTCTCCAGGCACTCCGTGTTTCCTGCGCTCGTTAATGGAATTGGCCAAACGTCCACATTTTCAGGTGCCCGCTCTGTAAAATATTCTTGAGACTCAAGTTTACGCTTTTCGAGGTACGGCCAATAAATACAAGAATACAAATTAAAATGCATAAAGTAGTTTAAAGCAATCGTAAATTAAATGTAAAAATATTTACATTCGGGTGTGCGTCCGGCCAGTGAGACGCGCTAGAGAGAAGAGAGAACGAGTCACACGGCAGACACACCACGGCAACTGGAGCCCAGCACCACCACCAACAACAACACCACCACCACCAACAACAACAACAACGACCGCAACAACGAGCCCTCGGGACAACCAGGTCAGCCAAGGTAGCAACCAACGAGTCCCCTGACAACCTTTAGGGCCCCTGTTACCAAATGAGTCCCGTGGCGCGATCGTTATAACACCGTCTGCTGTATCCTTCCGCGCGCGGCACGCGTATCTGGGGAGTTTGAAATGGCACTGAAAATGAGAAAAGTCCGGGCCCCTAAAAATCATGGCACATTCCGATCACCCGCCAGTCAACGCGATGTAATTATTCGTGGATTGATCTATCCACTGCTGGACGGGGGGAACGGGGGCAATTAGGGGTATTTGATTTGGTGTTTGGTCACTCAATATCCGTCTCTCCTGGTTCCTCTGCTGCTGATGCTGCTGCTGCTGCCCTGTCTTCTCTAAGTTGATTGATTTAACCGAGTACAGCCTTTAGTCCATGCGCTGCTTGGATGAAGGCTTCCCCCGCGCCGTGCAAGTCATGGGTTGCTGTTTAACCATACTTCACCAGACTTTGTAGAAGGCAGGCGCACGTCTGGCTTAGACGGTTAACCACTCGTCGCTCACGTTAGCTGTTGCCCCGATTAAAACCGAGTACAGTCCAACGCGCGGTGCGCTAACCACTGCGTCACCGCTCCGCCATCACCACGTAATAACTCGTAATTGGCTTTGGAGGGAGCAGATGGCGTGCTTTGCAAAACACACTCATCTGCACCTCGTCCTGTGCGTGGAGGTTTTTTGTTTGTTAATTACTAGTATGTATTTATTTTCGCTGCAGATCGACACCGCGCGTTGTTTTTTCACTCATTCTGGACATGACGACCCCCCCCCCCGGGCCAGCCCCCCCCCGCCCCTGCCCCCCACGAGCCTCTGCTCCCCTCCCCCCCCTTTCAGCACGGCCCCGGCACGCGGAATGGAATGTGAAGAGTCGCTCTCCGCGCGGGGATGTTGATTGCGGGGATGACGGATTGTTTCAGATGTTCCGCGAGAAAGGAAATCCTCTGACTATTCTTTTCATCAGCCTCCCCAGTCCTGCGTGTCGCCCCCCCCCTTCCCCCTCTTTTCGAACCGAATGATCGCCGCGTCGCTCGCTGTTTGTTCCTCGAGCCGAGGGAGAGAGAGAGAGAGACGCGCGCGGGGGGGGAGGGAGTCAGGTCTCTGAAATGTTCGAAGTTGGCGAAGAAGGACAGAGAGGATGAAGACGGAGCGACGATTCGCGTTCTTATGCCGAATTTGCAGCGGTGCCGTGGCACGCGTTCAAAACGAAGCAAGAAAGGAAGCCAATCACCACCGCCACCACAAGCACCACCAACCACCACTATCACAAGTACCACCAACCATCAATGCCACGATCACCACCAACCACCACCAACCACCACTATCACAATCAACCACCAATACCGCAACCACCACCAACTACCACAATCACCACCACCATCAACCACCACTATCACAATCAACCACCAATACCGCAACCACCACCAACGACACACAATCACCACCACCATCAACCACCATCACCGCGGTGACATTTCGCTCATCAGTGTTCATATTTTAAATTGAGATTTATATTTTTTATTTTCACCCGAGACCACCAAAGTCAAAGACTCCGGCAGCGTGAATGTGTTCACGCAAGAGCCACGACCCCCGACCGATGCCGCGAGACGTAGAGCCACATCCGTGGTTCACGCCGCCAGTGATTTATCGTGGCCACCCCTCCAGCGCACGGCGGGCGAAAATGTCGTTCTAAGTACGAGGAACGGGGCTGCGGTTCATGACGGCAGTAAAATGACCACGCAGGTGAGGACAGCCGTGTTCTCTCGTTAGGGCAAATTATCCAAGACGAGACGTGAAGGCATTAAACACGGAGCGCGCTACGTACGTCCTCCCGCGCCTCGCGGAAAGGTCACTCCTCCTCATCCTCCTCCTCCTCATCCTCCTGATTCTCCCCCTCATCTTCCTCATCCTCCTCATCCTCCTCCTCATCCTGCTCCTCATCCTGCTCCTCATCCTGCTCTTCATCCTGCTCCTCATCCTGCTCCTCATCCTGCTCCTCCCCCTCCTCCTCATCCTGCTCCTCCCCCTCCTCCTCATCCTCCTCCTTCTCCTCCTCCTCATCATCCTCCTTCTCATCCTCCTCCTCATCCTCATCATCCTCATCATCCTCATCATCCTCATCATCCTCCTCCTCCCCCTCATCCTCATCATCCTCCTTCTCATCAAACTCCTCCTCATCCTCCTCCTCATCCTCCTCATCCTCCTCATCCTCATCCTCCTCATCCTCATCTTCCTCATCCTCCTCATCCTCATCATCCTCCTTCTCATCAAACTCCTCCTCATCCTCATCTTCCTCATCCTCCTCATC
>CM025608.2:20438582-20460846 GCA_014621495.2 Entosphenus tridentatus | reverse complement strand
ACAGACCTGGTCTTCACCTGAGGACGGCTGCTTGCGTTGTGGCCGAAACGTCGTGAGAATTATTTTATAATGTTTTATTTTATTATTTTATTATTTCCATTCGACGTGACTTTACCGAAAGAACCAAGAAGATGAATCCCTGCAGTCACGAAAGCTTTAAATCGAAGTGTTGTGTTTAGTTTAGTTTTCTCTCGGCTTGCCTTCGGGTGCCCGCAAATGTTTCGTTCCTCTTCCATTCTGTTTTATTTCATTTTACAACAACAACAACAACAACGAAAAGCTCAGCCGTTGATTGGGTTGCAGCAAAGTTTAAAGAAGTATCATATTTTGGTACTGGCAAAGGAGGTCCCATGATATCATCGGTCGTTGAGAATACGTGCATTGCACACTATTTGTAAACGGGTCGGCAGTGTCTTTTCCCGATCACATTCGGGGGAGGCTAGAAGTGGCTAGAAGAAACAAACTCTCAGTGCATGCTCACAACATACTGAGCACCAATAAGTCAATGGTCAACACAATGCCTCGGATTAATGCAGCAGAACTGTTTAACGCGCCTTGTACGAAGCTCCACATTTTCCGCATGTTTTGGTCGATTAGGAAAATGGGGAAAAAAGATGCCCACGGAAACGTTCGCCGCATACGAGTGAATATTTACTGCCAAACTGCGCCGTAAACCTGCACGGCAGCTACAATTTAAAAACCGGATCGATAGAAACCATAATTGGTGTTTGATTTACCAGTCAAGTGGATCCCCCGCCCATCGGCAAGGACGAGAGACAGCGCCATCGTGGGACGGCGGCTGACGCCGATAGACGAACGTCACCCAAGGCGCCTCGGAGGGAGCCGAGTCAGAACGGTCTCTCGCTTAAAGCCCCGATCCAGCGGTGGGAATCCCACGTTCCTCTGCTGGAATTTCTCAGTGGGACAACCGCTCGTGGGTTACCCCATAGAGCGGTGCCAATTGTATCGACCCAGGAGTGATGATGGGCTGAGTAAAACTCCCAAACGAGATTTGATCTTACGATTGGGAGCTGTATCGCTCTGCTGCTGAACCACCGGGGCCGGTTATCTCAGTGCAGTGGTGCTATTGTAAAATCTTGTTCTGCCATTGGTGGTATCATAGAATGTTGTTTTTTCAGTGTAGCGGTGGTATTGTAGAATGGTGCGTCAGACCAGGACTCGTATCTTATCGTGAGGGTCCTTGCCTTAAGGAAGTTCGCCAGCATTGATTCAAGGAAGCCAGACTTGGCTGAAGAGGACACAGTATATCGAAACCAGTCTGGGTTTTCGCATTTAAAATACGTCGCTTATGTCCCAAGAGTAAATGACTAAATTAGGGAAAAAATAGTTTTTGTTGTCGAGATTATCTTCAGCATCACCGCATCATCTACATGCGTCTCAACTCGTGTGATGTCGGCGGTACGCTGACGTGTCACACGGCTCGGGTTCTGCAGTGGAAAAACACCAACAACCTGGCGCCCCACTGAGCCACGCCGTCGGCTGGCTCGGCACCAGCGCGGCTCGGTTGTACAATGGAAAATGCGTAAGAGGCGAAATGTTACCCCCCCCCCCACCCCTTAGCTTTTAGCCGAGCGTGAAGTGAGGGGGGGCGCTCTCCGTGGTGCTGAACAAGCGTCATGATGGCAGCCACCGGTGATGGCGGCTGGAACTCTCCTCGGCCGTGCGGCAACACAGCTGGGACCCTACCCTCGTGTGAGAAAGACCTCATGTCCCCCCCTCCTCCTTCACCCCTCCACCGCTGCTCACGGATAGCACACTTGGCATCGACTAAGGAGGCAGATGTGCCTTGTCAGCTTCATGTCACTACTGCAGAACCCTCGGCATAAGCGGGCTGCCCGTGGGCCACAAAGCATGGTCAAAGTGCACGACTTAATTGTTTAAGCCTGAGCCGGGTGGTGCACGTTGGCCAATAATGCCTCGAGATCGTCCACCTTCTGTGTGGCGTCACAGGATCTAAGCTGAGCAGGAGTGCCAGCCAGCGTTAAGTCTCTTTGAAATAAGGCACCCCGGTGGTATTGCTGAAGCCGCAATTCCAGTTGCTTGTTTGGCAATTTTATGTTGTTAATCAATGCAACGTCCTCCGCCCCCGCTGATGGGAATTCCGGTGAAATTAATGCATCATTACAAACGATAGACCAGGATAAACTGATTTGTAGATGCTGTGCTGCTTATCCACCACAAACTAAAAAAAGCCTCGATGTTAAATATATATTTAAATGCCTTCCATACCCCCTCCCCACCCCCTCCACAATTGTATTACAATTGCACTTTCACTTCATGGAATCAACTACCGATTTGGAAGAATGAACCATAGTATCACGCTGAGTTGCACAATACCCCGTGCAAGATTTCAGAGCTTCTTCCGAGATCCCATCGAGTAGCCACTAATCGGCAAAAGGGGGCGCTGAATTTTGCAATGTGCCCTGCTGTAGAGATGTCCACCGCGTGGAAATGGATAACCAACAGATGATCATTTATAATTATCATAGTTGGAGTTTATGTCGACTATATTAAGTCTAAATCCAACGTTTGATTAATTTTGTTTGTGTCGAATCATTGGTGATAGAGCTGAGAACATACGGTTGAGCACCCAGTTCAATCACAGGTGGCCGTAACCAGGTGGAACCCAGGCTCTCACGAGCGCTGGTTCAGTGCTCTGACTGCTGAGCTCCACATGGCCAACTTGCTACTGACAAATATTTAAAGGTCCCAATTTAAGCTGCATAAGTATTGCGGTTAGATTAGGCTGCTGTGCATACACAAACTTGCTCGACTTATAGTGGCATTCTGGGTTATTATTTTTTTAATACTATTTTTGTGGCATTTTATACAATTTTAACCAACCCTAACTTCAATGTTTTTCTATTAGTATAAAAGTGAGAAACGAGCTTACATTTCTAGTGACACCCGACGCGGTAATATTTAACAGGAGTCTTTATTTCTTCAGGCACGAGAGACGGTCTTCCAGAATTCCCTTTTCTCCAAGCGTCCCGAGCTCTCGCGTTTCCCCCCACTTATGTATCCCTCAAGCCCCTTGCTCGAAGGTTCCGTGACCCACTTTCCCTCCGGCCAATCACCTTCCCACTTTCCCAAACCGATCCAAACCGACCTCCCTGTCAATCATCCTCTGTTTCCCGCTCTTTTCATTTTGTATTTCGCCTCCAATCCCTTTGATTTCCCTACTCCAACCAATCCCCTTTCAAGCCCGTTAAGTACAAATCAGAGGGCTTGTTTTTACTTCCTGATTATCTATGTCACGCGGTGTCCGCCACGCCAGGTGAGTATCGTCAGGAGGGAAATAATCTCAACACATTGGCTACATGAGCAGAACACAAGCCTGTCACTTTCAAATTAGTACCTTGTGACCTGACTTCGGGCATACAAGCAGGCCACAGCACTCTTCACAATCTCTACTCTGCAGACAGTGCAATTGTCACGAAACATTTCGCGGTCAGAAAGAGATGCGATATAAATTTAAACAAAACGGATAATCCTACAGCAAGCGGATTTGTGCCAATGCTGCAATCGTTTTTTTTTCTCTCTCTCTCCTCTCACGAAGCACCATTCAGAATTCCTCGCTCACGACGGACTCTGTGAACTCTGTGACACGTCCACGTGATCTGCACGTGGCTCTCTGAGCAATGTCGGAGATGTAGCCCAGCAGCAAGCAGCAGACGTCAGCCGGTGCTTGAAAGTGAGCGGCGTTCGTTAAAGAGCATAGCCGAGATGAGGCCACGTATGGGGCGGGCCAAAGGCTGGTTTTTTTTAGCCGTCTGCATTTCATCGCGCGCCCGTTCATCCTGACAGCTGATTAGTACAACAACGTTTGTAGGAGCCGGGTCTCAATTTTTATTTGTTAAAGTGGTAATTGGTTAAAAGCAGAGTTAATGAAGGGAGAATGCCAGGTCAATTTGCATTTTGATGGGCTTTATCACATGGTCATGTCTTTTTTTTTCATTCTCAATTTTTTTTTTGTGTTGGGGCGACCTACCCTGATGGAATTTTAAAAAGAGGCCCCATTTTTCAACCATCACCGGAGGAAAAGCTTTTTTTCTCATTTTCTTAACATTTTTAATTTGTCAGTCATGTAAAAATAAAGTAACGTTTAAAATCTAGACGAGATCATTGTGGAGTTGTTAAACATAGCAGCAGAATAAGATAGTGTCGCGAAAAAAACATGGAACTAACAAAAAAACCCCGAAAATTTTTACTTGGAGCGTTACCGAGATCCCATAGTCAGTTCCCTTATGTCAAATAGCCCCAAGCTTCGTGTTTGATGTCCTGATCACAACACTGCGATTCAGACACGGCAAAGCGATCCGGCCCAGTGTTTTCTGATTGCTCGCATTAGGCGCAGAGAGCAAACAAAAAACAATATTTCAATTCGCGCAAACTAAAAGACACCGACAAAACCATTCCGGTCACCACACTCACCTGAGGTGCCTTTCTGGAACCCAGCAGATCCGGTTGTTATTTTTTTCCTGATGCTACGGTTGTGGCAGCATTGCACGCCTTAAAAGTGAACGCGTGTCGCCGTCACATTAAATTCATAAGAGAAACGTTTTCGTGGGGACGTGCGGACCCCCACCCCCGCAACTCCCCCCATCCCCTTTTTTTTATTATTGTTGCTGCGATTGTGTCCGGCGCTGCAGCAGCCGTGATTCAGAGCGATTGGTTTCCAGCGCGAGAAGAAATTGCCATCCGACGTTTTTTTTTCTTTTGCGCAACGGATGGCGATGCTTGGCCAGCCAAAAAAATAAATAAAAAGACATTCCCCCCACCCCCTCACTCCCCCACCCCCACCGCAATTTCGTGCAACAACACAAAAAGCGGTGAGCGGCTACCAAAAAAAGCCACTTTGGAACATTTGTGGCGCCTTCAAAGAAATTTCACGTTTCAGGTCCTGCCACGTACGGCCGGGGTTTGGGGCTTTTTTGTGTTGGTGCACGGACGGTCTCTCGCAAGTGGCGTTTGCTAAGCTGTGCAAGGCCAAGCAATTTTATTCTTTGCTCGACTGCCACAACAGAGAAATCTGACAACGCGACCTGCCAGAGACTGCCGGGGACTTAAGGCAAGGTCACGGTGGGCTGGCGTAGCAGCCGCGGGGACAGCCCCGCCACTGATGGCCGCTTTTTCTTTTCATCTTCGCCACTTGCTCAAACGCGCACTTGGGACGTATTTTTAGAGAGGGGGGGGTGGGGAGTGAAAAAGCCTCCCCATAAACAATGCAGCGGTGGCAGCTTCACCTTGGAAAGCTGTCGCGGGCGTGCTTGGGCCCGCCTGAAATCCAGCGCTTAAGAATTGTGATTTGGCGGATCGTGTGTATGTGTGTTTGTGTGTTACTTTATGTTGAGCGGTGGTGAAGCGGTGAGCGAGTCTGTGCTACGAATCCGGCGACCCGAGTTCGATTCCCGCTCACGGCCAGTAACGCCAGTGACGAATATTTGAACCGGTCCTAGGCCTTCCCTGACTCGACTCCACCTCATATGAGCACCTGGTGCTGTGTGTAAACATCGCCACTGGGGAGACAAAGGCGGCCGGCCGTGGTCCTGGCCACCCGCCCCCTCGTGTGTCGTGCGTTTCAAAGGGCCGCGTGGGACGAGCTATTTCCCGCGGTCGCACAGCAATAGCGCCTGCCACCAAGACACCATGTGTTCAGAAAGTCCGTCTTTCAACGCCTTCGGCAAAAAAAACATATATTTTTGGATTACTCCCCCGAGGTGAAAAACATGCAGACATCGAGACAATGCCGTAACTTGTCCACAAGCTCGTTAACCCGCCGTTCGCGTCAAGTCTCGGTACGACTGGTTAAGTCGCAGCGGCGACGATTAAATCGTAGCCTTCTGGACCCGCCGAATAACACAAACAGGGCGCCTTTAAAAAAAAAATGACGAATCTTCCCATCAATCACCAAATTGATCCTGTCGCTTATTTTTTTATTGCCCGCCCATTAGAATGATTAACATCATCATTAGTTATACACGCCAGAAAATACGGGAGAAATGACCCAATCGCGCACATCCGAATAATGCGATTAGCAATAAATTCATTCCACGTGGAAAATACGAGAGGGCCAAGAGCCTCGCTCGCTCGCTCGCGTGCGTGGGAGGCAAGTGAGTCCGCCCCAGCGACCACTACCATGCCCCATCAAATCCATCATCGTCACCACCACCACCACCACCATCAACATCGTCATTGTCGATCATGGTCTATACACTGCTCGACTACGGCCTACACAAAGCCGTCGCCCGCTCTCGGGGTACTTGTGAAAGACCCAACGCAGAAGATCGCTTTGTTTGAGCATCCTAAACCGCATCCCCCACTATGCAAACCGTGGCCGCAGATGCGGATACCTGATGCACATGTGCATTTGAGAACTCTCCAGTGTGCGACTGTGGTCGTCCAGAACAGACCGCACAACGTCTAACGACAGAAATTTCCCGGTCCACAAACACGAAGGAGACATCGCAGCGATCGACTCCACTGCTCCTGACGCAGAGATCTGGCACGACCACCTGAATGTGAAATGCAAAGTTGTTGCCCGACATCAGCAGCCATACGACCATTTGTATCGCTCCACCTTCGTGTTGGATGCGTCTTGTCGGGCATGTCCCCTTCATTTGGCTGCCACTCCGTTGTTAGTCTCGACCAACAGCCATCATCCTTTCGAGCGACGTGTCTTGCCCAAGCCTGGCATGCAGGAGGGCATGGGTTCGATCCCGACCCTGACGATGCCTGTGTATTTGGAGTTTGCGTGTCTCTCTTCCCGTAGCCACGTGGATTTTTCTCTGGGTCCTCCGGTTATTACCTCCACATTTAGAATCAACATCACGAGTATATGGCTGCTGCTGTGAATGCCCACGTGATAAGCCACTTCGTTGAGCTATCAATTGCGAGCGAGGTCGCGCCTGAAAAATAACGATATCACCGCTCAGTGGACCTTACCTGGAAAAAGAACAAAAACATGTTTAGTTTAGGTGACATTGAGAAACGATGTCTGTAACTTTAGTACGCTACTCTGACCCACGTGTTCATTTTCCGGTCTCACAATGTAAATCCAAGCATGAAACTTCCCATGCAAAATGCAAGCATGACCCTGCTGCATGAACCTTCATGGGCAATGCCAAATGCAAGAATGAACCCCGATGAACTTGCTCGGGCAGGTGATGCACAGCAGCAGCACCTGCCAGGACAGGTTCGTGCTTTGCATTTTGCATTTCCGCTGTCACTGTCCACGTGTCCGATCCATGTGCCATTCTAGGGTCATACATAAGTTCGACAAACAGCTGTGAGCAGTATACATATTCTGATTCTGAGCTGGACTATGCGAATCGTAAAGTAATCGATTACTCCACAGGTCATCAGTTTGACGAATCGGATAACACGAAAACAGTTTGGGAGAAAATAACCAAAACTCTCACCAAAGACAAAGGTCTCCGTATAGCCTGGAAGGATGATTCGGGCAAGTCCTGTTAGCGAGCACCTATGAAGGCCGGCACGGCACAAGAGGGGGTGGGTGGCCAACACCACGCCCGGCCGCCTTTATCTCCCCAGTGGCGATGTTTACACACCGCACCAGATACTTATTTTAGGCTGAGTCGACCTCGGGGGTCCTCAGGACCGGTTCAGATAATCGTCACCGGTGTTGGCTGCTGTGAGTGGGATACGAATTCGGGTCGCCGGGTTCGCAGCATAGCGCTAACCGCTACACCACCGCTCCCCACTGTTCTCATGTGTGCCTCTGGACGGGAGGTGATGGGCGGTGCTCGTTGACGTCATCGACAGCGTCAGACGCGTTGCACTGGCGTGGTTTTATAGGGGGCAGCTGCCATGTATTTTAAAGAGGGCCCCGAGTGCTTGACCGCCAAAAAATATAAAAATCGCCGATTATATATTTATTCAGTCGATTGATCAACTTAATGACGAATCTTGCCGGCTCTGGAGATCAAACATGGTCCAAATAACCGAGCCTCGTGCCGAGCCAAGCGCCTCAGTTCATAGCGGCAGATGGGTTTACGTGGCCACCGCATTCATTAGGGCACCTAATGCATGAAATGTTGGAACTAACGGCATTAATTGCGCTAACCAACTGTTAAATTGGGGAAACAAACCGATTAATTGCGGTAACTACCACATTAATTGCCGCAACTAAGGGGAGTCATTTGGGAAATTCACACAATGGGGGTTCTGAAGGAGGGCCTCTGTCTCGAAACGTTTTTATTGTTTTGTTGGACGCTCACAAAAGGTTCAGTTGAAAAAGCAGAAAAAAATCAAACTCAATGAGAAATTGACAAAACGTCTCAAAGCACGACCCTCCTCAAAATGAGTCTTGAGAATCAGCGAAACCTTCCTGCATTAACCCGCCGTGTGTGAATCAAGGTGGGGGTCACGTGGTGAGCGCCACGGTGGAGAAATGTTAACTACCTCGCCTGGTATGCAGGAGGTTGTGTATATTTGTAGTTTGCGTGTCTCTCTCCCCCGTGGTTGCGTGGATTTGTCTCCGGGTCCTCCGGTTTTTCCCTCCACATATAAAATCGACACTGCGTCTAAAGTATTTGGCTGATATAAATGTCCACATGATAAGCCACTTCGTTGAGCTGTCATTTATGGCCAGGTCACTTCTGAAAAAGAGCTACATAGCTCAGTGGACCTTACCTGGATAAAATAAAATAAAAACATTCGAAAAAAAGTTTAAATGTGCAAATGCTGCAGAAAGGCAAATCGTGGCGTTGATGATTACCTGCCCTTTGTTAATCCACTGCTGGCTGAAGCCCTCCCCACGTCACGTCGACTATGGAGGTTGTGTGACCGTACTTGACCACGCTGGTCAGTGCGAGGTGGTGGAAGTGGGGCCCAGGATGGGTGCTGAAATCATTCGGCAACTCATGATTCGCTGTGGCCTGGAATTGAACTCGGGTTTGCCGGGTTCTTTGACAAGCGCAGTGCAATGGCCACCGCGCCCCCACTGCCGCTCACTCCCCGACAGGTTTGTGAATTGTAAACTATTACTATTTTTATTCTTGGTTCTTTCGGTAAAGTCACGTAGGTAAAAAATTAATAAAAATACAAATAAAACAATAAAAATCACGACGTTTCGGAGGCAACACAAGCCTCCGTCATCAGGTGGGACCGTCACAGCCAGATTAGCTGCATCAAGTGAGGCAAGGATTCAGGATGTAAGCCCTTAAAAGCAAGTTGAGGGGGGGAGGAAAGCTTCAAATCTAAACTATTACTCTTTGATTCTTTCGGTAAAGTCACGTAGAAATAAAAAGCAACCATCATCAGATACAAATGAATGAGAAAACAAACAAAGTAAAATTTGAAATATAATGCAATACAACACAGAGAGTCGGCCAAGAAAACAGTCAACAACCCACCTGGTTGATTACGTTCTTGCAAAGATTGCTAAATTTGAGAGAGAGAGAGAGAGAGACAAAACATAGACACTGAGATACACAGACAGACACACAAGCAGAGAGAGAGACTCACACAGAGACAAACAGAGAGAGATACACAACATAGGCACACAGAAAGATAACGTCTCTGTGTCGAGGCCTTAAATAGATAGAGGGGGTAGGGCAGAGGGGGAGTTTTGTGGAATTCCTGCCCATAGGGGACAGACGAGCTGATCACTGGACTTCTAAACAAACAAGTACGGAGCGTTGTGTGGAATTACTGCCCATTGCGGCCAGATGAGAGAATGGACTTTATAAACAAGCACGGTAGAAATCAAATGTAGTTAAATTAGGAAGTGTAATGCAACGCAACACAGAGAGTCGGTTAGCACACAGGTAACACATAGCCTGGTTGTAAAGTATGTTCACAGTTTCGTCAGTCAAGTAATTTCTTCACTGTAACTACGTGAGAACCCACTGGGGCCTCACATGGCTTTGTTGAATCAAGGGAGACCTGGACTACGGCGTAGTCCGAGATTCAAAGGGACTTGCACGGAAATTAAATAAGTTAATTTGGAGGTCTAAACCGCTGCTACTCAACTTTCCTCTCCAGGTTTCTGCCGACGCATCATCCACACGAAATGAATCTACACCGGGAGCAGCGTGCGGGGGCCACGACTCCACGCATCACGTGGAGGGCTTTGGGCAAAGATTGGTTTTGTTCGGTAAAGTCACGTAGGTAAAACATTTAAATAGATTAAATCACGACGTTTCGGGCGCAACACAAGCGTCCTTCTTCAGGTGGGGACAACTCAGCGAAAGCGGCGTGGGGGTCACGTGGGCGCCACGGTAGCGAGATGTTA
This sequence comes from Entosphenus tridentatus, assembly GCA_014621495.2. NCBI lineage: Eukaryota > Metazoa > Chordata > Hyperoartia > Petromyzontiformes > Petromyzontidae > Entosphenus > Entosphenus tridentatus. The sequence continues at coordinate 20,450,567 of CM025608.2, read as the reverse complement.
ACTACCTCGCCTGGTATGCAGGAGGTTGTGTATATTTGTATGTGTGTCTGTCTGTGTGTCTCCGTATTTATGTTTTGTCTCTCAAATTTAGCAATCTTTGGAGAACGTAATCAACCAGGTGGGGTGTTGACTATTGTGTTTACCTACGTCACTTTACCGAAAAAAACAAAAAGTATGAATCCTTGCAGTCACGAAAACTTCAAATCTAGACTTGGTTTTGTTGTTGCTATCGTGCAACTGCATATGATGAAGAAGAAGACGGGAAAAAAACATCAATCCGGGGGCATCTCTGGCCGGCAATTAATGAAGGTACGCGCTTGGGTGATGTATGCACAAGACACACGGTCATTTATCTCTTTGACGAATGTCTTAATTACCACGAGAGGAAGGCGAGGCCATCAGGCAAACAGGCCTCGACCGCCACGGCACTCGACCCGATCGGGGATTTGGCCAGTCGAGGGTCGGTCTGGGTTGCGTCGATCCGGATCAAGCAGATCGAGCGGCAAAGTCCGTGAAGATGGCAGGACGACGCGGGATAAGCCCGAGAGTGCAACGGGCTGTTCTGACGCTCGCAAACAAAGTCCCAAGGGCAAGGACATTGAAGTGGCGATGAAAATAACCAAATAGAAGTCAACAAACAGTGAACTACACAGATCCCCTAAAACGCAGGCACCCTAATAGTGCTGTGCAAACCGCCCAGCACTCCCTAGTATTAGCTAAATGTCATATGTATATATCTTTTAAAGTTGATCTCGATATGCGAATACATGCGGTTTAGTTTATGTGCACGAAAGAGCAGATCCAAATAAAGTTTAATACCAAAAAAACACAAAGATATCGTTCGAGTTCAAACGATGGTGGCCATTTTTGTGGATTCGGGGGCCAATTTTGACTTTCGAGCCACGAGACCCGCGCTCGTATTCAGTGCTCGCTCGTGGCAATGCCGTTAGCGTCTGCAATTCACAACTCTCAGTCGAACGTAATCGTTTACGGACGATGAGCGAATGATAATTGCACAGTTAACAGTCGCCATTATTATCACCGCCAGGAATTAATTTCTCATTGGAAATTTTTTTTTTTGGGTCCAACCACCACAACTCCTCCCCCCATTCCACCAGATCCCTGCCCCCAAAGGGAAGCATTTTCTGGAGCTCAGCCTCCGCAGACAGCTCCAGATGAAATTAGGCCCTGATTGGAAAGGGTGTGTGGCTGCTGTCTGAACGCGGTTGAACGAGCGGTCTCCGCGTTATGCAAAATTACACTTGTTGTAAAGGGGTTGGAGGGGTGGCTATTGATTTCCCAGCTGACGTCCGATTAAATTTCAAAGGGGCATTGTTGCCAGTGGTATATCTTGGAGAGGAGAAAAAACACGCAAATATGCATCTATAATTAAACCTAATTCAATCACACGCAGAGCATCCGAGTTGCGTTCTAAGACTCGGGCCTCTCTTTGAGGTGTGTAGCATGTTTAAAATATGAATCCGCAGAATGGAAGTCTATGATTAGGGATTGGCAGCAGCAGCAACACAAAACCTTTGCGCTCAGCGATGAGACGCACAAAGCGCAGCCTCGGGACGCCAAGACGTGTCTTTTGCAGTGACGATCTGACTTGTGGCCACACTCGCTCTTTCCACACACAACCGACTATTCCCGACCACTACGCGTAGTGGATTTTCGCGTTCATGAGGTACAACCCTCCTAAATTTCCCGGTATCGGAGAGCGAAACGTCGGACCACGATGCCAAACAACGCGCGGTACGACCCGAAGACGCATCGGGAGAATCGGAGCGCTGTGCCCCGAACAGTTGCAATGCATTTTGGGTCAAGAAATGTATGCAATGTACGAATGTCGAACTTATTTCGCACCGTAGCCAACCGTGCTAATCGGAGGTGCGGGGAACAACACGAGTGTGAATGGTAAACGCTGAACGAGCACAGTAGTTTGGGTGTTACGATGCCTCGATCCATCGATTCGTTGGGAAAGGTGATGTAGATCATTAGACCGCTACACAGCAGGCAGCGATGGGCACAATATACACAGTGGAAATATTATTATCTGCTATCCACTTATCCGCCAACTCTCTTATCCGCAATAGTGGATTAGAGGTTTTCTAATTGATGCCTCTCTCGCCATACACTCAACCTTGTTTTCCTGCTAAGTTGTTTCCTTGTATTTATAATAATAATATTTATAACAGCTTGCCACCCTCGCTAATCCACCGCTGGACAAAGGCCTTCCGATGCTGTGTCGGTCATGGGGATTGCTTGTTCGTTAATTCACCGTGCTGGTCATCACGCGTTGCCATGACCGGGTGTCGGCGACCGTGAGCCAGTGGCGAAAATTCCACATTCCCGTGGCCGGTGACCGGTCTTGACAAAGGTACGTGGCATCTCATCTGGTGTGAACGTTGGGCAGCGGCGGCCGCATTGCGCTCACTGCTGCCGCCTGATTGATGATGCCTGCTGTGCCCGTTGCGTGACCTTGGGTTGCGGCTCGGAGTCTCGGGGAAATGACGGCACTCAGGAATGGGAGTAATTTCATCTCAACGAAGTTGCCCTCATGAGTTTAAGGGCTGCTTTTTACCCTAAAATAATGCGCGACAAAATCACGAACTGGACGATTGCGGCGACCCCCACAATGCCTTGCGACGGGGGGAAACCCGCAGTGGTTGAAGCTTCAACGTCATTAAGACCGTTGTGTATTTTATTTTTTAATTGAAAACATCTGCGCACTGCCATTCCCGCAATTGCGTCCAATCCTTAAACGAACCTGCGTCTCTGTTGGTACGCAGGCCGCGTTGTCAGTAAAACATGTGACGACCATTTGTTTTAACCAACCACGATCATTTTTCACGCGAGCTGCGTGACAAAAAACACACGCACGCCACGCGCGCAAGCAAACCCAAACGCGTAATAGAAACTAAATGCGAGCAAATTTATTTCGTCATCTATTTGCATTTTATCTTCCGTGTTCCGAGGCAGCGCCGTGATGCTGCGCTGCTGAGACACTTCGGTGCGCATGGAGCGAACGGAGCGCATGGAGCATACGGAGAACACGGAGCGCACGGCGATCACGGAGCGGAGGGAGCACATGGAGCGGACGGAGCAGATGGAGCGCATGGCGCGCACGGAGGCGACCCTTGAAACCCGCCGGCACGATGAGACCAAAGCGCGCCCGTTGTCATGTTCATCATCTGCACGCCGATAATAAAGCGAGCAACGGGGAAGATCCCATCCGAGGTGTTCCTCGCCGCGCACTTGTCCGGCTCTCTTTTCTCGGGGCGAGCGACGTTCGCTCAGCCGCGCTGACAACGTTTGATGGAGCAGCCGGGCACGAGGCCGCACTTGAGAATAAACGGGCTCGGTGAGCGCTCGGTATGACTCAACGTCGTCCCCGCAGTCCGCAGCTCCCCACACCCAACCCCCGCCTGGGGCTTCCTCCTCCCTCCTCCTCCTCCTCCCCCTCTCGATTCCTTCTCCCCAGGATTAGACTTCACCTCCACCTCGAGCCCTAGTCCCCGGGTCTGATGAGCAAGGGAAAGGTCACGGATCCTAAACGCAAAATCATTTCTCCTTTAAGGCCGAGCAATTAAGGTCTGCGGGCAGAGCGCGCGTGAGTCACGGACGTCCGCCGCTTTGGTGGCTGTAGTCGTCGCTGGTAGCGGCTGGCCGGCTGCCACCCACGATATTCAGTTTCACGGACTTCCGCCTAAATCCCCGCCTTTAAAAAAAATATATTTAAGCTCTCGCGAGAGAAAGTGGCGTTTTCTTCGACGTCGGTTGTTTTCGAATTCGTGTTCTGATCATTATGGAGTTGTCAGGGGTTCACGTGAATGCTTCTCTCAGCTCAGTGTAAGGTCCCGAAATAGCGACTCGGAATTGTTAACTTTGATCCAAAAAGAAATGAACGAGAACATGTACGTTGATTGGCTCGGAGATTCGATCTGAGTCTTGAAATAATTTTCACGATGGAAATTTTATAGCCAATTTGTTACTGATAATGTATTCGCGGGAGAAATGAACCAATCGAGGAGCCAGCGTTGTCGTTCATGACCAGGTGAGACTCAATTGAGACTTACAGTGCCTTGGAGCAAGAGAGCAAATAAAAAAATGATATCCAAAAACTAAAACGTACCAGGACATTTAATCAACATACCACGAGGAAACCTCCACACACCAATTACCTGCTTACCACATTCTGGCCAAGTTCAGTTGCCGAAGACGTAAGTAAGTTCCTGAAGAAGCTCCCAGCAGTACGTGGGGCAAAACGTCGGACATCGTGCCGAGCAACGACACCGATGGCACAATGAGGGGTACAACAAAATTAAAATCAGACTATCTGTGTTTTGTAAGTTCTCTACCACGTAGTTTTAACACGAACACCACTCTAAATGTCAACAAAGTCGAGCGACCGTCACGTGTTCCCTCCCGTTGACCCTGTGACATCACAGCTGTGCTTTGCGATCACCTCGCCGCCGACGTGATTCCATAGAGGACAGTCAGGAGGAATGGCCGTGGGCTAGTGGCGTTATCTTTAATCGGGCGCCTATCCAAGAGCTAAAAAAAACACGCACACACGGAGCGTATTTGTTGTTGTGCCGAGATGTCTTTGATACGGAGCCAACCATGCACACGCGTGCTCGCGTTCGGCTATCTTCGACGCTGGCCCTTAAGGGGTTAAAACAACCCCCCCCCCCCCCGCTTCTATTATGTACAGGCGTTTGGGAACGCGGAGGTGGCTGGAGGTGGACTCAGATTGTATGTTACAGTTTTTGATAATAAAATGTCAATAGCACGCTGAACAGATTGTCAGCCGTGCCGCGGCCGGTCATGTCACGGTGCCCCGCGTGTGGAAACTGCGCGGATTGTGACGCACAGAATTTAAATTCGTGGTGGTTTCTCTCTCTCTCTGCGGCAGCGTTGACTCCTGGTCGCCTCGTGCCGGCCAGACGTGGGTGAGTTCGGGCTGCGGGGGGGGGGGGGCGAATCGCAGACGTCCCTCGTCTCGTCTCCTGCCGTCCATTCGTTCCTTTCGTCGAACATCGAACAAAGGCGGTGGTCACCGCATCGCGCACTGTCGGATGCGCTTATGCGGCCGTCTGGAACGCTCTTTCTTCCGATATTAGCAAGCCACTGGAGCTATGCACTTTTAAATCATCTCGATGGAAAACTCATTTCTTTCTAACTGCTTTCTGTGTTCATTTTGTTGTCCTTCCCCCGCACCTCCGATTAGTACGGTGCGACAAAAAGATGTTCAGCATACATGCGTCAACTCGATGCGCTTGGTAGCTCGGTTTAGCGACTGCTGGCTGCCCGAATTTCAATCCCAGGTACTCAGCTCGATGCTCTGACCTCTGGAGCCACCTACCCACCCTCCGTAGCATTCGTTTTAAAATCAGGCGACTGCAACTCAAACCTTGGCGTGGCCGCGTCTCGCTGGGCACTGCGGCGCTCTCACAAGCGAACGGCGCTTCGTCCATCCCGTTGTGTTCAGCCCCCCCCCCCCCGACTGGCGGAGCTCGGCTTCAGCGTGACATACTGTGTTCTCCTATGACGCCGCGTGTTTTCAGTTGAGGGACGCATTTTTTATAACGCCGACGTCAATTGGACAGAACGCGATCGAGCGAACGGAACGACGTCGCAGCGCGAGTTGGAATCAGCAGTCGCACGGCTGCCTCGGCGGAGCATCGTCGCGCGAGGCATTGGGGGGTTGCTTCTGGATGCTTCGAGACGCTACCCACGAGGTCCCCAGTCTGTTGTTCAGCCCGCGTATGCGTCTCACGTGTCATCAGAACGAGTGGTTGAAAGGCTCTCTGTGATTCTATGACCGACCAGAAATCTACACCTCGCCAGTCGGATCGGGCGTTAAGGTGGCCGCAGTTTGAATGCCAAATCAAGGGAAGGGCGGCATAATGGTTTAACATCCCTTGCGTTAGTCCACTGCTGGATGTATGAATGTTGAACTTCTTTCGCACCGTACGTAGCCAGACGTGCCAATCGGATGAGGATCTCTCCACGCGCGTTTGAGGATTTTGTGAAAGGGCCTAAATTGTTTTGAGATGATAATCATTTAATAGGAATGGACTCTTGATAATGGGGTTGGAGCACAGGGGCTAGCACACCGCAGCCTTGAACCCGGCTCCCTGAGTTCGACTCCCATCCGAGGCGAACATCAGGAGAAAGTGACATCTGAAACGGTCCTGATCGCTTCACCAACCCGCACTGATCATCGTGGCGAAGTATAGTCAAACGAACCCCATGACTAACAACAGCATGGGGAGGCCTTCATCCAGCAGTGGATTGGCAAATGAGCTGTAATTAATTCTCATTATCATTACATATTAATACGCATATGGCATAGACTGCAGTATTAATTTTTGTATTAAATGCATTTATCAAAAACACCTATACGGTTCTGTATTATGACTGAGTGTGCTACAATAATTACAGAACACATTCAGAAATCGCCAATGTGGAATTGTCACATCTAAAAGAATCACCTCCCTCGCCTGGCAACCCGAGGAGGGTGTGGGTTCGATCCTGAAACCTGTCGATGCCTTTTGTCTATTTGGAGTCCGAAACTTCTCCCCCCATGATGCTAGTCGCATGAATATTTCCCCGGGTTCATCCGGTGTTGCCCCCCCCCCCCTTCCCCTACCCCCCTCTCTCTCCCCCCTTGCCTCCCCCTTTCTTACCTATATAACCTCTTGCCACGGCAGCTCTCTCGCCTACTTCAGCATTTTCTCGCTGTGGTTGTTCCACCGGATGAAGATCGCTTGTGTTGCGATCGAAACGTCGTGATTTGTTTAATTGTATTTCTACCTACGTGACTTTACCGAAAGAACCAACGAGTAAGTAACATAGCTGTAGCTTCTAGATAGAGCTTTTGGATGGGTGACGACCGGCACGCACAAACAGGTTGGCATACGGCCACTTGCTGGCCAATATAATGGGCAGCAGATGGGCAGTGCAGCACATTACATTGATGCTGCCCCATCTGTGCTCCCTGCCTGCACAAATCTGCACTGACCAACGCGGTGAAGTATGGTCAAATGATCCCCGCGTCCCATAGAGTGTGGGGAGGCTCTCATCCAGCAGTGGATTGACAAAAACCGGCTGCATGTGTACACTCAGAGGTGCGCATCCACGCTGTCGCTGCAATCGTATGTACTTTTGTACGTTGGACTTCTTTCGCACCGTACGTAGCCAACCGTGCTAATCGGAGGTACCTTCACGGTCACTGGTGCCTACGCTGAGCTGCTGCCGCTGCTGCTGCTGCTGCTGCTGCTGCTGCCGGTGCGTCGTGACGTCGCTATCGAGAGCGCAGGCGGTGCAACTACACCGGGGGCCCACGGTTTCCGGAGGGGGGGGGGTCCTCCCGGGGGGGGCCCTCCCAATGTCATCATTCCGTGCACCAGGGTCCATGTCATGGCACCGCTGCGCCCATTGCGTCGAATCCTTGGGCAGAGTCCTCGTCTTTTTAAATCCTTTATATTAAGTTCACTTGCTTGCTTGCTTGCGCGCTTACGACCGTGCAAGTCTTTCGGTCGTTTTTTAACCCACTTCCCGTGATCAAATCGAGTTGACATTTTGCACACAGACTCGTTGTGCGTGACAATTTATTTTCGTGAAATTTTTTTTCCAAATTTTACACTTTTTAGGCAAAAAATATATATATTTAATTACCAATTGCTTAATAGTGCAGGCAATCATCTGACCCATAGGTGGCAGCCATCTCAAGCCAGAGGACGAGAGGACTCTAGCCGACACGCATATAAAGGATTTATAGTGAAAAACTTTGTTTTTACGGGTGAATTTTTTAACCCCCCGCCTCCTCCCCACCCCGTCGGTTTTGCTGAGCTTGAGCTGCGCTCCAGAGGCGGGAGTCCGGCACGGGTTTTTCAGGTTGCTTGTACCACGGATTTGGCGGATGCAAGCGGACGAGCATTGGCCGCGTGAAACGTATTCTCCTTTAAACGCACGTGGAATGTATCTCTATAGAAGACGCGTGCGTGTATGTGCAATCCTATTTGTGTACATTCAGTGTATATTGACACAATATTTGTTCATTCGTCGTGTCAGCCTGCTGCTGGGTGAAGGCCTCCTCACATCGTGCAGGTCATGGGGGTTATTTGTCCACGCCGGTCGGTGCGGATTTGTGAAAATAATCTCATAGCTCTGTGGGCTTTACCTGGTAAGATAACACGTGGTTTAGTTTTATTCGATTTTTGTGTTTACGTGATTTGTTTACCTTTCCTATACGTCGCACTCCTGTTGTGGTATTGTGTTTGTTGTTGTAACATTTTGACCCCGTGCCCCAAATGGACATTTGTAAAAAAAACAGAGCTTCATAGCTCATGGGATTTCTCCTGCAGCCCAGAAATATTCTGATTCTGATAGACGTGGAAGCGTTCAAGTGCAGTAGGAACTGCGGATTTTGACTGCACTGCCCTCTGCTGCCCACAACGTAGCCCCGCAGCAGCCTACAGCACCTGTTTTGCGTTCGACCGTACGCACGCAATGCAGGCTCAAGCCCGGCTAGCTGCCGATCAGACACATTCCGTGTAACCGTGGGTTGCAAGTGTGGACCCACATACGTCGCGGCTCAGCAGGACGCTGTTGAGAGTCCCGGCAACTCGGGGCTCATGCCTGGCCGCACACGCGGCATAGAGGTCTGACCCCGGGTCTGGCCTCCTATTGCTCGGTCAATTCGGCCTAAACTGATTTCTTGGTACGATCAAGAATCAAAAGCAAAGGGGGAGCGAAAGGTAGCCAGGAATGGTCGCGACCTCACCGACTCCACGCGTGCGCCCACGTTGACCTTAATAGGCGCTCGCTAACAAGCGCTTGGCCCGTGCCGTCCATGAGGACAACCAGGGGCTGTCCCTTTGTGCGTGTATTCGGAGAGGGGTGGGGGGAGGCCTTTTGAGCCGGTGGTCGTCTGGTTGAGGCTGAGAGCGTTTACACATGCGATGCACATCTCTGTGTGTTGTTAAATCTATAACTGCTGGGGAGATGGAGGCGGCAGGGATGAATGAAGCCAGCAAAGCGGAAGCTCATTCGAAGAGAAGAGTCCGAGGCAGACAATTATTCTGAAGGACACGGAAGTCACTAATCGGCTGCTAGATGAAGGCCTCTCCACACCGTGTCGGTCGGTCATGGGGGTTGTTTGACCATACTTCACCGTCCTGGTCAATGCGTCTTGGTGAAGGGAGGGGCTCAGGAATGGTTCGGATATCTCTCACCACCGATGTTGCTAACCGAGGCCCGGAATTGAACTCGGGTCGCCAGATTCACAGCGGAGTGTGTTAAATCTCTGCGCCACCGCTCACCCCTTGGATGTGTGTATGTTGAACTTCGGTCGCACCGTACCGACCGTGCTAATCGGATGTGCGGGGAAAGGACAATAAACTAAACACAACAACAAACAGTTCTGAAGAAATGAGTTTTCGATTTAGATTTAAAAGTGCAAAGCTCCAGTGGCTTCCTAATGTCGGAAGGAAGATCGTTCCAGACGGCCGCAAAAGCACGTACAATATGTACACGACTATAGGTTATCGCTGCGCCAACGATGTCATAGATGAGTACGTTTTTGCACAACCGTCGTGATCTGTACTCCTGTGTATTTCCCTAGAAATTCATATTTTTTTTGAGGTTAGATCACGAAAATATAAATGTGTCGTCAAACCCGCCACCACCAAACGTAGGTTTGTCACGTAAACAACACGTGCTAATCAGTTACTAGTTCAGCACACGGGTGTGTTGAAGAGTAAACTCCTGCGTTCGTGCTTGGCTGAAATCGCCACATTTGTGCCCAGGCTGCGTTATTCGCTCGCCTGCTTGTTAATACAGTACACACATAAATGTGCATCATTGCCGAGCCAGTGACTTCATAAATTAAAAATTGGTAAATGAACCGCCTCTAATGCGTTAATCCAACGCTGCGCGCGTCACTCAGGGGCCTCTCTTAACCACGAGGCCGTGAGGTTCAGATTTCTTTTTTTCCTCAATCATCCGTCCAGTCATCAACTTTATTTATTCTCCACGTGCGCCGTTACCGAGACCCGCGCGTCCCTTGCGAGAGGCATCGGGGCTGAACGCACGCAAATCTGTCGGTGCAAATGACGCGATAATCACAATAATGTATGTACGTATGTGGAACTTCTTTCGCACCGTACGTAGCCAACTGTGCTAATCAGAGGTGCGGTTGCAAGCACCGCAAACTAAACGCGAAAATCAGTTCTGAAGAAATTCGTTTTCAACCGAGATACATCCAGTGGAGAAATGCATGCAGTGGCTTGCTAACATCGGAAGGAAGAGCGTTCCAGACGGCTGCAGAGGCGCATCCGAGAGCGCGCGGCGCTTCGCGACCACGACGACGGGAACACTCACAGCGCAACGCGGAACGCGCTTGCTGAGCGGTGTGGTGATACGGTGGGCGGAGCGATACAGTAAGGTGGCGGCTCACCCCCGGTAATCATTAGTCCCGCCATCTCGCTGTGTGTGTGTGTGTGTTGCGTGTGTGTTGTCGTGCAGCGTATCTCGCCAAACTTTATCGTCACGTTATTTACGGGGAGATTGTTTTCGGTGAACGCGATTTTTTTTTTCAGGAAGGCTACGAGGACTTACCGCGTTAATCGCACCTCCGATTAGGACTGTTGGCTACGTACGGTGCGAAAGAAGTTCAAGGTGCATACATAATGCATTACAAAATATGTACAAACAGCGTTTGATTTTTTTTGTTAAATAGCTACTGCACTTAAAAGCCCTCTGCTGATCTACTGCAGGACTAAGGCCTCCCCCATGCCGTGTCAGTCATGGAGGTTGTTTGACCATACTTCACCACGCTGGTCAGTGCTGGATGGAGGCCCGGCATCGGTGTGGATATCCCTCGCCACTGACGTCTTACTGAGACTGGCGAAAGTAATTACGGAGTAAATTACCAACGTGTCCTGAAGTCAATCCTCGCTGCATTTTCACCGCGATTTTCTCCACCAATTTGTTGCCTGAACATTAATTCGTGTTGCTTTCATCGCATTTTGTCATGATTATTATACAGATGTACGTTTATTTTTTTACGGGAGAGTCTCTGGACTCTCGTTCAAGGGGGCTCCTACATCTGGGATGTTTGCGGGAGGAAACCAAAGTGCCCAGTGAAAACCCCACCATGCATACACGGCCATAACAGCCAACACAGACATGTGACATGAACCCGCTTGCTGTACTGCCAGCTCCCGTCTACCTCAAAGGCCAGCGCGTTTGAGGGTTTTACAACAGATCTCTGCGAGATTCACCAACCCTTGCCTCCAAAGCGCCGACACACCACGCCCGGGTATATTCACTCGCGTCGATTAACCGCACGTTCAACAACAACAAAACCAACCAACCACCTGGCATTTAGAGAAGAAGGCCGTCGTCGTTCTGCGTCGGAGAGCTGAGAGCGTACACGTGGGGGACCCTCCGCTCAGATCGGACCACCCACGGTGAGATGAAATGCGACCGCAACGCGTCACGGCGCGATGTACCGATAACCCAACGACTGACGGGGGCATGACGGCGACCCCCCCCCCCACCCCCAAGCCCCCCCTCCCGTCTCCAACGCGTCCAACGTTCGCGTGGGACACCTGAAGAAATTTGAATTCATATTGCTGAGGGCTTACGCCGCACTCTACGATGCAGATGTTTGGTGCGTGTCAATGACCGCCGCCGCAGACCGCGATCGCTACAATACGCGTCACCGTGCTGCGACAAGTCCCTGGGGGCCTAAGGAACCCCTCGATGATAGAAGATGGCATTTAATAGAGCGTGGCATTTGAGGTGGGCTCCCTCGCCCCGTAATAAAGGCTGCTACGGCACGTGCAGGGCGGGTATATTCGCGAGATGAGGATTAATAAGGCGTCGGGGATTTCTCTTTTAGGGGTATTGCTCTGTCGACCATCTCGCGTGCCCGATGACACCGCCAGTAACAGCCTCCGTCCGTTCACC
>CM025608.2:20404189-20414616 GCA_014621495.2 Entosphenus tridentatus | reverse complement strand
CAACGTTAGCTCAACGTTGGGGCGACGTTGGTTTGTGGTTGAACCAACGTTAGCCCAACGTTGGGGCGACGTTGGCTTGTGGTTGGACCAACGTTGACTTGTGGTTGGACCAACGTTAGCCCATCGTTGGGGCGACGTTGGCTTGTGGTTGGACCAACGTCAGCTCAACGTTGGGGCGACGTTGGCTTGTGGTTGGACCAACATTGACTTGTGGTTAAACCAACGTTAGCCCAACGTTGGGGCAACGTTGGCTTGTGGTTGGACCAACGTTGGCTTGTGGTTGGACCAACGTTGGCTTGTGGTTGGACCAACGTTAACCCAACGTTGAGTCGACGTTGACCGAACGTTGGTACAACGGTTCCGGGTTTACTGGGGTGGCGCTTGCGGTGATAAATCACCGCCCTTCTTAAAATGTTCCCATTTGTTTTTGGAACACTTTTACGGAGCAATATCTGAACGAGTTCCACAAGGCAGGTGGTTGCGAAACGTCGCGGACATCAAAGGTGCACGTGGCTGCTCTCCGGCAACGAGGCTGCCGGAAGATGACGCAGCGGCCGCGATGTGAACATCTGCCAATCCACGCAAATCGCATGTACCCCCCCCCTCCCAACGTTTACCAACTTAAGCAACTCCTGTGCATGCTCACGCGCCCGATGCTTGTCCAAGGGGTGGTGCGTCTTCATCCTCATCTGGAATCTGGCCAATGTCCACATCTACTGGGCAAATGCCACATCGGATTTCTCCAGTATAAAAAAATATATTTTTATGATTCGGCTGTCAATCATCATCATCTGCACCGCTCAAGTAGAACCCGGCGACCCCTTGCTGACACGGAACCCGGATGGTCTCCTACACTCTGAGATTGCCACCGAACACTTTGACACACAGACCCCCCTCCCCACTGACCCCCTTCGACATTCAGATCCCAAATGACCCCTTTGGCATGCAGAGCTCACCTACTGACCCCTTTGATTCAGATCCACCAACTAACCTGACGCGCACCCCTTCCTCAAATGACCCCTTTGTCATACAGATCCCAAATGACCCCTATTACTCACAGATCCCAAATGACCCTCTGACAGATTCCAAACGACCCCTTTGGCTCACAGATCCCAAATGTCCCTCTATGAACCACAGATTCCAAACGACCCCTTTAACTCGCACTCTGACCCCACCAGCCTTCCCAATCTACAGAAGGTCAGCAATGTAATTGATGGGGGAGACTGATTACAGCTGGGCGGTGCATAGGGGAGGGGTGGTGTGGGGGGGAGTCATTAAATAAGGAAGGGGCTGAGCTCCAGAAAATATTGCCCCCTCTTCTCCAACCGCCCCCCCCCCCCCACACACACCAGGGAGTGGAGTGTCGCACATGGTGTACCCGAGTTCGATCTTCGATCACGACTCACGCAACAGTGGGATGAGTGCGGTGAAGTATGGTCAAACATCCACCGCGACCAACGCGGCGCGCGGGAGGACTTCGTGCAGCAGTGGACTGCCAAAGGGCTGTACTCTGGTTATGGTTTGTTTATGTTTGACATTGCCACCGTTTGGACTACACGTTACGATGAGGACACCAATTCCAACCGCTGTCGCTACTTGCGTCAGCACCGCCAACACAGCTGCACTTCTATCATTCCACTTACGTCAACCACCAGGCAGGGTTATTGATTGATTATTATAGTTGGTTAAAACTGGCTGACGGCCAATGGACATTAGCAATAATTTTCTGCTTGGACAACTGTAATTACACGGTCGTACGTCGCTATCATATGCAGTTTGCGGGTCATTGTGATGAATAAATAAATACAATCAATAAATAAAAATGGAGACTGGTTAATGGCACCGCACGGCCTCTGGTGGAGCATCGATGTCTCGCGGTCTTTAACGTGCATCTCCCGCAGACGGCGCGCTTTGGTGCAGGACTGCCGGCGACACTTGCATCGTTCCAGGAGACCCCCCCTGAGTAAGGTCACTCATCGTTATCTCACCTTTACGGAATCGCGTCTTGTTTTCCAAACTCACACAGAAGGCCGCAACCAACGCTCGACCCGGCAACTTCGCGTTGCGCTCGATCCGCGGAGGTTAAGTGGACACCCCGAGGTTGGACTGCCGCGCCGTGCGAGGATGTGGTGGGGAGGGGGGATATTTGTCTGTGATCTCGATGCAATCCTATGGTGTTTCTCTCTCCTCTCTCTCTCTCTCTCGATACGAATCAACTTGGTCACCCCACGTATACGTGTGTTGTCCGCGAATGTGGCACCTTGTAGCATCCACGTTCGGACTAATCTCCGACTCGCCTACCCATCGCTGACCCGCCTCCTCCTTCGTCTCGTTTCCCTTCGTTGTGTTTCTTTATCCCTCTGTCTCAGACCCACCTCGCTCGTTCGCTCTGACGCGAGACTCATCCTGCACAGCGACGCCTCAAGCGGGAGAGTCAAACAGACGGTGGCAGGAATCGAACCGTCAACGTTGCCGCTCGCTGGCTCTTGCAAGTTGGGTGGGGGGTGGTGGGGTGGTTGGGTGGGGGGGGGCTAGGCGCCGGGCTGCCAGGCCCCTTGTACGACAGGAACATCACAACAAGGAACATCACCCCCGTCACGTGGCGTGCCATGCAAGAATGAAGCGCTGAACTTTAAGACCGCCTCTGATGAAGGTGAATAATTGATGGGGACTCGCTGTCGGGCGAGTATCTCTGCATGGGGCCCCAGGTGGCGGGTGACCCCCACCCCCCGATGGACTTTGGTTGCTCCGCGGGAGGTCAACCCCCTTACCCGAGTCGGGTTCTCAGCTCCACCTCCCGCCCCCCAAAGTCTCTGAAGAGCCTCGCCTTGGGAATCTCTTTGAAGAGTCTCAGGTGGACGCTACGGGACAACTCCGCAGTGTGAATTTAGTGAACAACAACAACAACAACAACACAAACTTCACACAAATGGAACACCGAGTGGGCAGCTGTCCACTCTGGCTCCTTCCCCACAGGAAAAGCCATCTTCGGAATTCACTGCGACATTCACTCAAGTCGTTTGATTGAATTTTAAAACGTGACATCGTACCGTGTAGAATTTCGCTGTTACTCCATACGAGGAACTCATCATCATCATCATCGCTGTCGTCTTCATACGTGAGGCTGCGGGTCTCTATGAGGATCGCCACCCTTTCTACCATAGACCAAAAACACGCACGTAGTTCTCAGTCAGCCTGCGTCTATCATCAAACTGAGCAGGCTCCTGACGTGAAGTTCAACACAACACTAGTCGGTGACCAGATCTTGGTACAAATCAATTCCTGCCATTTGAACACGAATATCAATTCCCGGATTGTCCGTGTCAACCCTGGACAGGTGACAATCTAACGGTTACTACGTGAGTCTACGGGTCTCCATGCGAGTCTGTGGATCTCTATGTAAATATATGTTAATAAATAAACGGTACTCTAAATGCATGTTCATACATGTGGAGTGAAAATTCTATATTTGAAGTTTTCGGGACTGCAAGGATCCATACTCTTCGGTAAAGTCACGTAGGTGAAAATAAAATAAAAATTAAAATAACTAAATCACAACGTTTCGGAGGCAACACAAGCTTCCGTCTTGTATTGCCTCCGAAATGTCGTGATTTAGTTATTTTTCTTTTATTTTCACCTACGTGACTTTACCGACAGAACCAAAGAGTGTGGAGAGAAAACCCGGAGGGCCCGGAGAAAATCCATGCGACTACGGGGAGAGAAACACGCCGACTCCAAATATACAGCAGGCGTCAAGGTAGGGTTCGAACCCACGCATTCCTGTATACCAGGCGAGGTAGCTAACATCTCGGCAGCGTGGCGCTCCCAGAGTGATGGTACAAGGGGAAAGTGATGGCACATGAGAGATGGCATATGTAGGCACCGATGGGTCATGAAGTGATGGGATATGGAGTGAGTTACGAGACGCGGAGATGTCACCTGGTTCAACAAAATAAACTTCAGACTCGGAGTGAGTGATGGGACATGGCGTGAGCGGTGGGATGTGGAGAGAGTGATGAATCATCGAGAGTTTGGGACACAACGCAAGTGACGATTGGACAGGGAGAGTGCTGGTGGACACCAGTGCCGGCTTAAGCTAGTGCGGGGCCTGTTTATAAAGGGGCCCTAAATAAAAAACAGATATATAAAAACACAAATTTTTCACTTGCATAGTAAAATAATTGTATTTTTTCATTTGCTATACAGCCATTTAATACGAAAAATCGCTAACCTTAAACACTCAGTCGTTCGTAAAAGTTGAAGGCAGCATAGTACTATAGTAATAGAGCAAGTGCAGAATCGCTGAACCGGAATTGATAGCTTGAAATCATTTAGCGCGGGGCCCTTGAAAGTGCGGGGCCCGTAGCATATGTAGCTACTTTTACTACTAGAATAATCTGGCACTGTTGGACACAAGCGAGCATGCGTGTGTAGACGTGATCCCTTTGGAGGGAGAGTGATGTTAGGTGCGAGACGGGGTTTTCACTCTGCAATGATGTCACATTGGGGGTCATCATGAGATGTTGTAGGATGGGCAGTGATGTAATTTTAACTATGAAGTAGTGTGCGAGGCAAAGAGAGGAAGCATATGTTGATGGTGGTTCTACAACTGATGTTGCGTCTATTCCTGAACTGCTGCTACTGATAATGGTGATGCCTTTATAATATTGTGACTTGCAAAACTACTGACGATTCTGCTGCTGTTGCTGATGTTCAATAATCCAATGCCGCTGCTGATATTCACGGTAACAATTTTGCTGCTGTGGCTGATGATGATGATGATGCTTTTGTTACTATTTCAGCTATAACTTTTGTTGATTATAGTGATGATGATGATGATGATGCTACTTCTTCTGATGATTTGACTTCTGCTTCTACTACTGATGATTTTTCTTCATGACTACCAATGCCATTACTGTTACGGCTACTTCTGCTGATGGTAATAACGCTGCGTGTAATACTCTTGGTGTTTTTTTTATGCTGCGATTATTACTGCGTATAATATTCAGAATTGTTCATTCTGACTTATTCTACTGATGATGATAATGATGATGATGCGACTACTATTGGTGATTATGTTTTTATATCACTACTGCTGCTGATGATTATTAACTGCTACTACTGTGTTTTTAATCAAAACTAATATTTCACCTGGAATGTCCCTCGAGATGAAACCCATCACGTTTGCGAGGGGTGTCCAGGATATAAGCTGACGCATACAAAGCAAACACCACTGTGGCTACTGCTGATGCAACTGCTGCTGATACAAATAAACTATTTGTTATTCTTTAACCAGGTAAGGCCCACTGAGCTATGTAGCTCTTTTTCAGAAGCGACCTGACCTCAAATGATAGCTCAACGAAGTGGCTTATCACGTGGAATACTCTAAACGCACGTTGATTCTAAATGTGGAGGGAAAAATCGGAGGACCCGGAGAAAAATACACGTGACCACGGGGAGGGAGAGATAAATATACAAACTGCAAATATACAGCAGGCGTCCGGGTCGGGATCGAACCCACGACCCTCCTCCATACCAGGCGGGGTGGTTAACATCTCGCCACCGCGACGCCCTGATGCTACTGCTGCTGGCGATGATGATGGTGGTGGGAATCGTGATGGTGGAAGGGGGGAAGCGAGGAGGAGGAGCGAGGAGGAGGAGGAAGAGGAAATCTCGCTCTCTCTCTCTCTCACCGTGCGTCAGCATCACCTTGGGCGCACGCGCGCGCGGTACCAGTCAGAGGGGACGTTGGAGCCGACACGGATCTGCTCCGAGACGCCGTGGGATTCCTCTGCGCGCCGCCGCGGTCACGCGGGGTTGATGGATCACGTAGAGATCGGCAAGAAACCAACACCTTTCGTTGGTGGGCATTTGTGAATATACTGTTATTGGCAGTGATGCATACGCACAAAATAATGATAACTCAACTCATTCGTCAATGACACTGGCCTAAAATGAATATGTATGTTGAAGTTCTTTCACACCGTAGGGAGCCAACCGTGTTAATCTGAGGTGCTAATAATGTGTATGGATATATATATACGTAATATGCGACGTTTCATGCAATGGTGCTTTTTAAGGTCACCCCATAGCTGCCGGGTGCAGGATCGTGCTGCGACATGCAGTACAGCAAGTAGATTGCTGGCCCATCTGTGGCGGAGTTTTTCCACGCTGTACATAAGGGAGGTCGGGGTTCGATTCCCGGCCACGGTGAACATCAGTAGAGAGTGGTACCTGAACCGTTGGCGGGCCCCCACTTCACCAGCTCACATTGACCGGTGTGATGAAGTATAGTCAAAGCAACCCCCATGACCGACACGACGTGGAAGAGGCCTTCATCCAGCAGTGCATTAACAAAGGGTTGTCCACACCAACATACAATTACAAAGACAAAGATCCTCTGTATAGCCTTAACAGACTGTAGAGGAAAGTGTTGTTAGCGAGCACCTATGAAGGCCGGAACGGTACACGAGGGGGTGGGTGGCCAGCACCACGCCCGACCACCTTTGTCTCCCTAGTGGCAATGTTTACACACCGCACCAGGTACTAATTTGAGGCTGAGTCGACCTAGGGGAGGCCCGGGACTGGTTCAGATAATCGTCACTGGTGTTGGCCGTGAGCGGGAATCGAACCCGTGTCACCGGGTTCATAGCGCAGCGCGCTAACCGCTACACTATCGATCCCCACACACACACACAGACGAGGGAGAGGTTTCGCGGAGATGGAGCGATGAAATGAGCTCGTGCGCAGGCCTCTGGGTTGGATCGTTGCATCGCAGGATCGTGAGAGGCGACGGCGGCTTGGGCAGGAGCCTCCATCATCCAACAGTGGATTGTTCATGGCCGACGAGGATTGACCGCGTTCGTGAAGTGGCAAGCGCGCTTCTTTTTTTATTTTAGTTTCACACTAATTCGTTCGTCTACTCCTTTATTTAGCTAAGGTGAGAGTCCGCTGAGATCCCCGCGTCTCTGGCAAGGGACACTGATATAATTGTGCATGACTAATTACTTCCCCCCCCCCACACCCCACCACTCCTACCAATTCCGTCCACTCCCTAACTCGTCCCTGGCTTTCTTTTAGCCTACCCGGTAACACACGTACGTACACAACTGGAAACCCGTGTTAAATGAAAAAAAAAGTCGTCAATAACCATCATCACCGTCATCATCAGAGAGAGCTGTCCTGGGTGCTGAACTCCGGAAAATAAAAAAATAAAAATTTCACCGTCACGAAAGTATCCAAGAAAGTCCTACCGGGTTCAATAATTCAGTCAGCCACGTGGCCCTGTCACATTTGTGATCGGCTGGCAAATGTAAACTGCGACCACTGCATCGCAAATACTGCACGCGTTCCACGGGCAGCCGAGTCGAAGACGCTCCCCTCCCGTTGACGACACCTACAAGGTCATTCTATACTCCTCTTCTTGGTTCGGTAAAGTCACGTAGAAGGGAAATAATAAAAATAAACCATAATAAAATAATTATCACGACGTTTCGGCCACAACGCAAGCAGGCGTCCTCAGGCGAAGAACAGATCTGTCGGAAAGACAGCGTCTGAATGAACACCACCAGGCTCGGCAGCGTATATTTACGCTGGGTTGGAGGGGGAAGAGCGCCTTGACAAAGGAATTTGCATATCAATATGAATTTAGCATATGTATGGGAAATGCAGATATGGGATTAGTCACTACTTGTGGAATGCGTAGGAGGTGGGGGGGAGTTTCAAAGTCATATTATGCCCGTGCATTATCGGTAAAGTCACGTAGGTAGAAAAATAAAACAAAATCAAATATATCACTACGTTTCGATCGCAACACAAGCGATCGTCCTCAGGCGGTCATTCCAGTGAGTGAATGAGTGCCCGTGCGATTACGCTTCCTGGATAGAACTTCAGAAAGGACGCTGTGATATCATTCGCAAAAGTCGCCCACTGCGTTCTTGCTCCATCGCTGAGATTCCGATGATCTTATCCGCAGCTCGGTCGCCAAAAAAACAATACGGTCATGGCATTCCTTTTAATGGCACACTCGCGCGCATTAAAGCATCGTAATCGTTTGCACGCTTTTGGCGTAGATGCAGAAGCGTCAGTGGCGACTCTATGGGGAGGGGGAGGTGTCGAGGAGGGGCGATGGCCCCAACTTTTTGGTATATTTTACCAGGTAAAGGCCACTGAGCTACGTTGCTCTGTCTTCAGAAACGACCTGGCCACACGTGATAGTTCAACGAAGTGGCTTATCATCATGCGGAATCGATAGAAGCCAAATACTCTAAATGCGTGATGTTGATTATAAATGCGGAGGGTAAAAACCGGAGGACCCGGAGAAAATCCACGTGACCACGTCGATAGGGACACGCAAACTCCAAATATACAGCAGGCGTCAGGGTCGGGATCGAACCCACGACCTCTTTTATACCAGGCGAGGCAGTTAACATCTCACTCTCTCAATGTCCTCCCAACTGAGAGGCAGCTCTGCTCTTGGCGGCTGGGAGACACTCAATATGACATTTACAAAAAAGGTCACACACACACACACAACGGTCCATCATTTGGTCGATGCCACCACCATACCTCGCCATCGCTTCCTTCCTTCTGCCAAATCATCCTGCAGAGCAAACTTGTGCAATGGACACGTGGACGCAATGTGGTCTCACCTCACTCACGGAGTCGTGCCTTCGCGATACCGATGCGAGTGCACCAAGCCACAACCTCCCAAAACAATATAATATAATCAGAATATTTATTCTGGAGGAATCCGATGAGCTAAACGGCTTCTTTTTTAAACAGATGTCCAGAATGAACGCTGTATTTCGATTTAAAGCTTTCGTGACTGCAGGAATTCATCTTCTTGGTTTTTTCGGTAAAGTCACGTAGAAGGGAAGTAATAAAATAATAAAAATAATAAAACATAATTATTTTATTATGTTTTATTATTTTATTATGTTTTATTATTTTTATTATTTTATTACTTCCCTTCTACGTGACTTTACCGAAAAAACCAAAAAAATGAACGCTGTGTGAAGACATTCAGTCATTTGTCAACGCACTGCTGTGTACGCCGTGTCTGTGGGTCTTGCTGGGGGGTTGGGGTGTTTGACCATACTTCACCACGCTGGTCAGTGCGGGTTGGCAAAGGTGGGAGGCGTATTGCAGAGACGTTGCTGCAATGAGGATCTTAGGTTAGCGTGAACCCACAGCACAGGCCCATGGCTCTCTCTATCGCTCGCTCTCTGTCAAAGACAAAGAGACCCCGTGTAGCCTTAACAGACTGCGGGGCAAGTGCTGTTCGCGAGTAGCAGCACCGATGAAGGCCTTGCACGGCACACGAGGGGGTGGGTGGCCAGCACCACGCCCGGCCGCCTCCGCCTCCCCAGTGGCGATGCTTATACAAATCGCACCGGCTACAGTACTCAATTGAGGCTGAGTCGACCTCGGGGAAGGCCCACGACCGATTCAGATAATCGTCACCGGTGTCGGCCCTGAGCGGGAAACGAACTCGGGACGCCGGGTTCGTAGCGGAGCCGCGCTAACCGCCGCGCCACCGCTCTCTGTATATACACGCGCGCGCGCGCTCGCATAATAAAACGTCGCCGCGCTGGCGTTGCGAAGTGAATGTTAACGAGGCGCGCCCCCCCCCCCCCCCCGGGGGACTGCGCTGAACATTGACCACGGCGCGAGGGGGAGAGAGAGACGCGGGCTAGCGGCGCCCCCTAGCGGCGAGGCGACGGCACCGCTCGCGAACGAAGCTCGGCCCCACGGGTCGCGCTTGGAGTGGGCGCGGGTATGGCGTCTTGGCCGCCCTCTGCTGGAAGCGCCGAGAATTTTCACTCACGCTGGGGGGCTAATCGCGGTCAGCAGCACGTCACGGGGACTTGCTCTTCCGAGGTCCGCCAGCTTAGCTTGCCACGGGTCACGTTAATTGAATTGCACGACCCACACCAACACTCACGGCACCACCCACGGCCGCTTCTGTTCGCCACGCTGCTCAGCCACCACACTGCCAGGTCACTTACACATTCGCTCACTCACTCACTCTCTCACCCACTCACACGCTAACTCACCAACTCACCACACTACAGGTGAGACCAAAATTCACTCACTCACCCACTTACTCACTCACTCACGCACTCACCTACTAACTCACCCACTCACTACACTACAGGTCACAACACATTCACTAACTCACCCACTCGCCACACTGCAGGTCACAATGACACAATCACGACGGCGCCTACTCACCCACTCCTCCGCTCACTCACTCATTCACCCACTCATCCACTCACTCAATCACCTACTTATCTATTCACTCACTCAATCACCAACTCATCCACTCACTCACTCACTCACCCCCTCATCCACTCACTCACTAAACACCCACTCATTCACTCACTCACTAAACACCCACTCATCCACTCACTCACTCAATCACC